>CAUYON010170831.1:0-18620 GCA_963573935.1 Arctocebus calabarensis
TCGTTCAGGTTTCCACAAGTTCTCAGATGCAACTCTTACAGGTGGTGGACTCCTCTACTAATCTTCAGGATACTGACTGACATTTGTCTTATCTTCAAGTTTGCCCTTTCTTTCTTCTGTCTGCCCAAATCTGCCTGTGAATCTCTCTAGCGATTTTTTTTTTCTTTCCAGTTATTGTATTTTTCAACTCCCAATGTATTTTTTTTGTTGTTTCACTTTAGGTTTCCTATCTTTTATTGATATTTCCCTTTTGTTTGAATCATATTCTTGATTCTTCACATCTTCCTTCAGTCCTCTGAGCATCTTTGAAGCAGTTCTTTTAAAGCCTGTGCCTAGAATATTTGCCATCAATATCAAAGATATGCCGTCTTTTTCAAGAATATTTCTGTTGATTTGATTTTTTTCCTTTGAATGAGCCATTACTTCTTGTTCCTTTGTGTGCTTTGTGATACTTGGTTAAAAACTGGGTATTTGAATCTAATAGTGTGGCAATTTTGTAAAGCAGATTCTCCCACTTTCCCAAGATTCTCGGGGTGGGGGGGAGTCAGGGGGGTTGTTGTGGTTGTGTGTTGAGACATTTTTTTCCCAGATGGGGTTTTGATATGTTGCCTGGTCTGGCCTCAAACTATTGGGCTCAAGCAATCTTTCTACCTTAGTCATCTGAGTAGCTGACATTAGAGGCACACACCAATGCACTTCAGTTGGTTTGGTTTGATTTGATTTTTTTTTTAAGAACTATTGGTCTATACTTATAGAATTCATAAGTGAGAACACAGCAATCAATCCATTTACATTTTAGATATAAATAAATTTTTATAGACGGTACACAATATTATTATACAAAGATCATTATGCTGAAAATGAAGATATTTTAATTCTGTGTTTTTCTCTAAGTATCTGGGTACTTGAGAGAGATATCCCTTTGGGACCTACTTTACTCACGAAATAAAGGAATTAAATAAAGTAAGCTCCAGAAATCCATCTAGTCTTAAGGATCCAAAAAGTTTAACACTGTGTAGAATCACTGAGTCTGTGGTTATTTGGCATTTTTCAAAGAAACCACAATAAGGCCATAATTTAAGCAGAAGACTATGGCACAAGTTTTATATTTTGTGACCTTTTTTGCACCTTACTATAACACTTGTTTTCATAGAAAAAATAGTCGGTTCCTAAAGTAATTTAAGGGTAGAGAATATTGGAGATACAGGAAATGAAGTTCTCAGGAATATTAGCTGTGTGAATTTTTTATTTTTTATTTTATTATTAATTATTTCTTTCAAAATATTAATGGGTACAAATGATTTTGCTGCATGGGTAGCTTTCATAATGCTTTAGTCAAGGCAATAAAGGTGTCCATTACTCAAATATTGTTCATTGTATTCATTAGGTAGGTTTTTACCCATACCCTTTACCCTGTTTCCACTTCCAATGATTTTTATTTCTTTCTGTGCCCATGTGCAGAATTAGTTTGAAATTGTTAGAAGAATATATGTGGCATTTTCTTGAGATACTCCACTTAGGATAATGGCCTCCTGTTCTATCCAAATTGGTGTAAAATACATTAATTCATTCCTTTTTATAACCCATGATATGTGCATGTGTGTGTATACATGTATACCAAAATTTATTAATTCATTCATGAATTGCTGGGCACTTGGGTGAATTCCCATCTTTGCAATTGTGAATTTTGCTACATTTGAATACATATGTCTCTTTGATCAAATGATTTATTTTATTTAGATACGCAGTAGTGGGATTGCTAGATCAAATGGTAGGTGTACTTTTAGTTCTCTGAAAAATCTCCATACTGTTATTCATACAGGTTGTCCAAATTTGCAGTTCCCTAACAGTGTATAACCATTGCTTTCTCTCTGCTTCTACAGCAGCATCTATAATTTCTGGACTTCTTAATAAAAAGCATTGGCAGAGGTAAAATATCTTTGCAGTTATAATTTGCATTTCCCTGATGATTGGTGGTGACATTGAGCCTTTTTCATATGTTATTGTCATCTGTAAATCTTCTTTTGAAAAGCTTTTGTTCATTCTTCTCTGCACATTTTAGTAGAATTGTTTGCTGTTTTCTTGCTGATTTGTTGAAGTTCTTTGCAGATCCTGCTTAATCACATATATAGTGTGTAAATATTTTCTCCCACTTTTTTGGTTTCCATTCAGTCTGTTGATTGTTTCTTTAGCTGTACAGAAGCTTTTTAATATAATTAAGTACTATTTACTTATTTTTGTTGTTGCTACAGTTGCCTTCAGGATCTTAGTCAAAATTTCTCTGCCAGTCCCAGGGGGCAAGATGGCCAACTCTCCACAGAAGCTCCTGTCCAGAGAGAAGGATAATGACCAGAAAGTACCCAATAAAGCTGAAGGCTGGGAGCTGAGCTGAGAGAGAAGAGTGATAACTGCTCTTCACCTCTGAGGCAAGCTGTGACTCCAAGAAAGCAAATTTCAGGTACAAAACTCATCTCAAAGAAATACAGTGTCCGTCCCCTCCCGCAATAGAGTTTTTTGGGTTGTTTTGTTTTGTTTTGCTTTGTTTTGTTTTGTTTTGTTTTGCTCACTGTGGGTTTCTAAAGGCGAGCAGTGAACTGAGGACCTCTTGTCTCGCCCCATGGGAGAGAGTTGCTGGAAGTGAGGACTACTTCTCCAGAGGGACCCTGCTGTGACCCTGAGCACTCTCTTACCAGGCATGAAAGCTGAACTAATGTTTTCCCTGCCATTTTGAACTTCCAGTCCACCCTTCACCCCCTCACCAGACAGTCCAGAAGCCTAACCCCTGCAGAGACTTGAATGTCTATGGTTCATTGCCAGGACCAGGCACTGCAAGAGCAGTGGTAGAAAACCTGCACTGTAACAGTGAGCACAGCAGGAGTGCAGACAGACCAAGGGGTGGGGGGCATCTGCTCTGCAAAAGTGCAAACCAGATGCAGGAGGAGGCTTGCCAGCTGTGTACTCCACCCTGCCAGAGCCGCATGCTCCAACTCAGCCCTGCCACAGCCTCCATGCTGCACCTGCCCTGCCAGAACTACATCGTGCTCTGCCCTTCCAGAGCTGCACACCCCATACTCCACCAGAGCCATGCACTCTACCCAGCTAGAGCCATGCACCCAGTGCTCTGCCTTGCTGGAGTCACCTTCAGAGCCATGTGTCTGGCACTCCTGGAGCTGCAGGTCCAGCTGCCTCCCCACCTGTGGGAGCTGCCTGGGAGCTGCAGGGACACCTCCCATCAAGATTTAGCAACAGTAAAGCATCCTGCCACAGTCTAATTCTGGAGAGACACCTCCCCAACTCTAAGGACTGCCAGAGAAAGCCAGACCTTGCCCTGTAGGGATCCCAGTGCTGCAGGGCAGCTGGGGCAAAGGCATGGTGCTGAGGGAGAAAATCATGGGCTGACTTGTTATCCTCAGGTTCAGAATGAGCTCATTCGCCAGGTGTCCTGGAGTACCTAAGGCAGGCAGGCTTTAGCTCCCCTAGCTGGCTAGTGGCAGAGGGTAGGTCCAGGCCAAGAGAGCATTGATCTCCCTTCAACTATGGCAGGCACAAAGCCCTGGCACATTTGCATATTGGAGAGGAGAGGACCACAACCCCATGTGGTTACCAGTGACTGGGCATGAAAGAGGTGTAAGATGGGGAAAGAGACACCAGCCCCCCGGTCCAACTCTGCTACTAGGTGGGCCTTTGTGACTCCACAGAGTGCTGAAGCAACCCACACTTGAGCAGCCAGTAGACCTCTGCTATCTAGTTGCTGGAGACCTTTCAAACTCTCCCACTTGAGAGTTGGTACTGACTGGGTCAACTGGTTTGGAACTTCTGACCTGGGCCAATCACCCAAGGACCCTCCAGGGTGATACCCTGGTTGTGTGATAGTGGGAAGGGTTCATTTTCTTCCAGTAGAGGCCTGTGGGGAGTGGGGATCTTAGTTGCTTATATTTCTCCATAGTTGTGACTTTAATCCAGAGTCACTGATCCACAAGCATTGGACAACCAGCTGAATACAAGACAGAGCCACCTAACCCCACCACACAAAGCAGATTCCCAGAGTCTCAGACTGTAATACTGTATGGGTCCTTTGCAAAGCCACAGGGGACAAAGCTACAATCACCAGTCTCAGCTCCTAGGCAAAGGGCTGGTTAACCACAACTCCAGGAGCCCCAATCCAATTTCACCTTAGCTGCCCATTTATCCAAATGGTGAAAAATAATTATGGGGTGGAATGAGCCAAAAAAAAATTGGCAACATGAAGAATTAGAGTAGATCAACTCCCCAAGGAATGACAAAGCAGACCCACCAGATGATCCCATTCATAAACAAATGGCTGAGATGTCAGAAATCAAGTTCGGAATTTGGATGGCAAATAAGATTAACAGAATGGAAGTAAAGTTGGAATTAGAAATTCTAGGAAAAATTCAAAAGGTGTCTTGAGAATTCAATGAATTCAAAGACAAAATCACCCAAGATTTTGACACATTGAGAAAAGAACTTGCAGCCTTTCAAGATAGGAGAAATACAGTAGAACAGGATGGAGTAGGCAGAAGAAAGGATTTCTGACATTGAAGACAAAGCTTTTGAATGCTCCCAAATGCTGAAAGAGGAAGAGAACTGGAGAGCAAAAATGGATCATTCTCTCAGAGAGCTGTGAGATAATTTTAAAAAAAAAAACACTTATATTCACCTTATAGGAATTCCTGAAGGTGACAGAGTTGCTTCATTAGGCACAGATGCTCTACTCCAAGAGATAATTGAGAAGAACTTCCAAAACATGGCAAGAGATTCTGAAATTCATATAGCAGATAGTTTCAGAACACCAGCAAGACTCAATCCAAATAAAGCATCTCCCAGACACATTATAATTAAGTTCACCAAAGTTAATAAAAAGGAGAAAATTCTTCAAGCAGTCAGACGTAAGAAAACCATAAACTACAAGGGGAAGAATATTAGAATGACTATAGATATTTCTGCTGAAACTTTTCAAGCCAGAAGATCCTTCAATCTCCTAAAACAACTTTCAATCTCCTAAACAAAACAACGTTCAGCTCAGGATCCTGTATCCAGCTAAACTGAATTTCATTTATGATGGAGAAATCAAATAATTTAATGACATTCACATGTTGAAGAAACTTGCCATAACTAAACCAACTCTTCAAGATATTCTCAGACCCATACTCCATAATGCCCACTACAATGTGCTACCACCAAATTAAACTCACTCAGAAATTATTGATCAAAACCCAACTTCCACAGTGGTTAAAGGATTAAAAATGTCCTCTGCACTTTTGAAAAACTCCATACCCAAAATACTACCAGGCTTATCAATACTCCCAATAAATGTGAATGGTTTAAATTGTCCTCTAAAAAGGCACAGGTTGGCTGACTGGATACAAAAACTCAGGTGAGATATTTGCTGCATACAAGAATCTCATCTTACCTTAAAAGATAAATATAGACTCAGGGTGAAGGGATGGTCATCTGTAATTCAGGCAAATGGAAATCAGAAAAAAGCAGGTGTTGCAATTTTATTCACAGATACAACAGACTTTAAATCAACAAAAATAAGAAAAGATAAGGATGGTTACTTCATATTTGTTAAGAGTAACACTCAGCATGATGAGATTACAATTATTAACATTTATGCACCCAACCAAAATGTGTCTCAATGTATAAGAGAGACTCTAACAGACATGAGTAACTTGATTTCCTCCAGCATCATAATAGTTAGAGATTTTAACACTCCCTTTGGCAGTATTGGATAGATCCTCCATTAAGAAAATAAGCAAAGAAATTTTAGACTTAAACTTAGCCATTCAACAATTGAATTTAACAGACATCTACAGAACATTTCATCCTAACAAAACTAAATACAAATTATTATCATCAGCTTATGGAACATCCTCCAAAATTGATCACATCTTAAGTCACCAGGCTAACCTCAGCAAATTTAAAAGAATAGAAATTATTCCTTGCATCTTATCAGACCATCATGGAATAAAAGTTGAACTCAGTAACAATAGGAATCTGCATATTCTTACAAAAACATGGAAAGTAAATAACCTTATGCTGAATGATAGCTGGGTTCTAGATAAGATTAAGAAGGAAATTACCAAAATTTTGGAATAAAATGATAATGAATACATGAATTACCAGAACCTGTGGGACACCACAAGGTAATCCTAAGAGGAAAACTTATATCATTGCAAGCCTTCCTCAAGAGAACAGAAAGAGAGCAAGTTAGCAACTTAATGGCACATTTCAAGCAACTGGAAAAGGAAGAACATTCCAAGTCCGAACCCAGAAGAAGAAAAACAATAACCAAAATTAGAGCAGAATTAAATGACTTTGAAAACAAAAGGATTATACATAATATCAGTAAATCAGAAAGTTGAGTTTTTGAAAAGATCAATAAAATAGATAAACCTTTAGCTACCCTAACCAGAAATAAAAGAGTAAAATCTCTAATTTCATCAATCAGAAATGACAAATACAAAATAACAACAGACTCCTCAGAAATTCAAAAAATCCTTAATGAATATTACAAGAAACTCTATTCTCAGAAATAAGAAAATCTGAAGGAAATAAAGCAATACTTAGAAGCATGCCACCTTCCTAGAATTATCCAGAATGAAGTGGAAATGTTGAACAGCCTATATCAAGTTCTGAAATAGAACCAACTATACCAAATCTCCCCAAAAGGAAAAGTCCAGGAACAGTTGACTTCACATCATAATTCTACCAAACCTTTAAAGAGGAGCTGGTACCTATATTACTTAACCTTTTCCACAATATAGAAAAAGAAGGAATACTACCCAACACATTCTATGAAGCAAACATCACCTTGATCCCCAAACCAGGAAAAGGTCCAACAAGAAAAGAAAATTATAGACCAATATCACTAATGAATATTGATGCAAAAAATAGTCAATAAGATCCTAGCAAACAGAATCCAGCAACACATCAAACAAATTATACACCATGACCAAATGGGTTTTATCCCAGGGTCTCAAGGCTGATTCAATATTCTTAAATCTATAAATATAATATATCACATAAGCAAAATAAAAAATAAAGACATATTTTCTCTCAATTGGTGCAGAAAAGCTTTTGATAATATCCAGCATCCTTTCATGGTCAGAACATTTAAGAAAATGGGCATAGAAGGAACATTTCTAAAACTGATAGAGGTCATCTACAGCAATCCCACAGCCAATATCATATTGAATGGAATAAAATTGAAACCATTTCCACTCAGATCAGGAAGCAGGCAAGGTTGCCCATTGTCTCCACTTCTTTTTAACATCATAAGGGAAGTCTTAGTCATTGCAATCAGGCAAGAGAAGGCAATCAAGGGTATACAAATAGGATCAGAAGAGATCAAACATTCACTCTTTGCAGATTGTATATCTGGAAAACCCCTATAAAATTCTTAGAAGTGATCAAGGAATATAGCAGGATACAAGATGAATACTCACAAATCTGTAGCCTTTATATATACCAACAATAATCAAGCTGAAAAAAACAAAAACTCTATTCCCTTTACAATAGTGCCAAAGAAGATGAAATATCTGTGAGTATATCTCACAAAGGATGTGAAAGATCTCTATAAAGAGAACTATGAAACTTTGAGAAAAGAAATAGCTGGAGATATTAACAAATGCAAAAACATACCATGCTTGTGGCTGGGAAGAATCAACATAGTTAAAATGTCTTTACTACCCAAAGCAATCTACAGATTTAATGCAATCCCTATTAAAGCACCTATGTCATACTTTAAAGATCTGGAAAAACTAGTACTTCATTTCATATGGAAACAGAAAAAACCTTGAATAGCCATTACTCAGAAATAAAAATAAAACAGGATGAATCATGCAACCAGACTTCAGACTATACTATAAATCTATAGTGATCAAAACAGCATGGTACTGGCATAAAATTAGAGAGGGAGGTGTATGAAACAGAATTGAAAACCAAGAGATGAACCCAGACACTTATTGTCATTTGATCTTTGATAAGCCTATCAAAAATATAAACTGGGGTAACATTCCCTATTTAACAAATGGTGCTGGGTGAATTGGCCAATGACTTGTAGAAGACTGAAACTGGACCTACACCTTTCTCCCCTAACAAAAATGTTCATGGATAAAAGACTTAAACTTAAGACATGAAATTATAAAAATTATTGTAGAGAGTGCAGGAGAAACACTTGATAATATTAGCCTGGGAGAATACTTTATGAGGAGGACCACACAGGGCAATTGAAGCAACACCAAAAACACATTACTGGGATATGATCAAACTAAAAAGAACACAGTAAGTAAAGCAAGTAGACAGTTTTCAGAATGAGAGAGGACTTTTGCAGGTTATGTTTCCAACAAAGGTCTAATAACTAGAATCCAACAGGAACTCAAACTTAATAATAAGAAAAGAACAAGTGATCCCGTTTCATTGTGGGCAAGAGACATGAACAGAAGCTTCTCCAAAGAAGACAGGCACACAGTCGACAGACACATGAAAAAATGCTCATCATCTTTAATCATCAGAGAAATGCAGACCAAAACCACTCTGAGATATCATCTAACTCTAGTAAGAGTAGGCCACATTACAAAATCCCAAAACAACAGATATTGGTGTGGATGTGGAGAAAAGGGAACACTTCTGCACTGCTGGTGGGAATGCAAGCTAGGACGTTCCTTCTAGAAAAAAGTTTGGAGAACACTCAGGGATCTAAAAGTAGATCTGCCATTTGATCCTGCAATTCCTCTACTAGGTGTATATCCAAAAGCCCAAAACTCACTTGGCAACAAAAATATTTGCACCATATTGTTCATTGAAGAACTGCCAAGTCATGGAAGAAGCCCAAGTGCCCATCGACCCTTGAATGGATTAATAAATTCTGGTATATGTATACCATGGAATAATATGCAGCATTAAAAAAATATGGAGGGGGCTGCGCCTATGGCTCAAAGGAGTAGGGCGCCAGCCCCATACACCAGAGGCCCAGCCAAAAACTGCAAAAAAAAAAAAAAAAGGCTTGGCCCCTGTGCCTCAATGGGCGAAAGCGCCAGCCACGTACACCTGAGCTGGCTGGTTCAAATCCAGCGTGGGCTCACCAAACAACAATGACAGCTGCAACCAAAAAATGGCTGGGCATTGTGGCAGGCACCTGTAGTCCCAGCTACTTGGGAGGCAGAAGCCAGGACTCGCTTGAGCCCAGGAATTAGAGGTTGCTGTGAGCTGTGATGTCACAGCACTCTCTCCAGGGTGACAGCTTGAGGCTCTGTCTCAAAAAAAACAAAACAAAACATTGAATTGTACACTTTAAATAAATTAATTATGTAGTATAGTAATTAATCTCAATAAAGCTGTTTAAAAAATGATGTAGACTTTACCTATTTATGTTTACATGGATGGAAGTGGAAACTATTTTTCTTAGTAAAGTATCTCAGGAATGGAAAAAAAATATCCAATGTACTTAGTACTACTATAAAACCAATCTATAATCACTCAAACTTTCATATGAGAGATGAATCACAACTATAGCCCAGGGGATGGGTATGGGAGGGGAAGCGGGTAGTTTGATAGAGGGAGGGTAAACAGTGGGACCACACCTATGGAGCATGTTGCAAGGGTACAGATCAAGTCTATCAAGTATAGAACACAAATGTCTTAACACAGAGATTAAGGAAATGAGGTGAAAGCTATGTTCATTAGTTGGATGTAAGCTCTCCAATTTATACAAAAAAATCAATACATGGACACTCACAAAGGCATAAATGTATTCATAATCTATGCATATATGACTTAATAAAAGGAAAAATTCTTTGCCAAGGCCAATGTCAAGAAGATTTTTTCCCACATTTTCACTAAAATTTTTATGTTTACATGCTTTCCATTTAAGTCTTTTATTCATCTTGAATTAATTTTTCTAAGTGGTAAGAGATAGGGATCCTGTTTCATTCTTCTGTACATGGCTCTCCAATTTTACCAGCACCATTTATTGAATAAGTCTTCTTTTCCCCAGGGTATGTTGTTGTCTGCTTTGTTGAAGAACAGTTGTTTGCGGGTAGTTGGTTTTATATCTGGGTTTTCTGTCCTGTTCCATTGGTCTATGTCTCTGTTTTATTAACCCATACCATACTATTTTAATTACCATAGTCTTTTACATAGTATAATTTGAAGTCTTGTAATATAATGCTGTTTCTTCTTTTTGCTTAAGATTACTTTAACTGTTTGGGCTCTTTTCTGGTTCCAAATGAAGCATAGAATTATTTTTTTCTAGTCTGTGACATAGGGCATTGGTATTTTTATGCGGACTGTATTGAATCTGTAAATCATTTGCTATAGTATGGACATTTTAACAATGTTGATTCTACCAATCCATGAACATAATATGTTTTTCCATTTGTTTTTGTCATCAGAGATTTGTTTTCTCTTGTAGTTCTTGTAGCAATTTTCACCTCCTTGGTTAAGTACATTCTTCAGTATTTTATCTTCTTTGTAGCTATTGTGAATGATATTGAGGGTTTGATTTGATTCTCAGCTTGACTGTTATTGGTGTATAGAAAAACTACTGATTTTTGAACATTGATCTTGTCACCTAAGATTACCCTGAATTTACTTATCAATTTCAGCAGTCTCTTGGAGGACTCTTTGGGATTTTCTAGATTGAAGATCATATTATTAGTGAAAAGCAATAGTTTGATCCCCTCCTTTCCAATCTCTTGTCTGCTTTCTTCAGGTAGGTATTCCAGCACTAGGTTTTATAGAAGCAATGACAGTGGGTATCCTTGCCTTGTTCCAGTTCAAGGAGGAATGCTTTCAACTTCCCCTCATTTAGTATGATATTGGATGTGGGTTTGTCATATACGGCTTTTATAATTTTGAGATATATTCTTTCTATACCTATTTTATTGAAAAGCTACAGGATTTTTTTCAAATGATTTTTATACACCTATTGAGATGATCATATGACCTTTATTTTTGCATCTATTTATGTGTTGAGTCACATTTGTCATTATCATTGCCATGTCATTGGGATGAAGCCTACTTGGTTATGGTGGATTTTTTAAAATGTCCTGGTGAATTTTGTTGCTATTTTATTGAGGATTTTTGCTCCCATTTTCAGAAGAGATATTGGTATATAATTTTCATTTTTTTTGTGACTTTTCTGGTTTTGTTATCTAGGTGATACTGGCCTTGTAGAATGAGTTGGGTAGGAGTCCCTCCTTCTAAGTATGATGGAATAATTTTTTTTAGCATGGATACTAGCTTGTTTTTGTAGGTCTGGTAGAGTTTGTGATTCCATTTGATCCAGGGCTTGTATGGGTTGAAAGATTTTTATCACTGCTACAATCTTTCTGCTTATTATTGGTCTTTTCAGGAGTTCTATTTTTTCTTGATTGAGTCTTGGTGTTACTGAAAATTCAGCACTTGTCCCCAAAAGCTGCTTTAAGAAAAGAGTGACAAATGATTTGAGGAGAAAGATACAGAAGTTTATTATTTTCCCAACAAAGAGAAAAATGGCAGACAATGGTCTCAAAATCCAAATTCTTGCTTCTGAGCAGAAGAACAGACTTTTTAAAGGTTCTGATCCTATAATTCCATCTTGGGCCAAGAAAATCTCATAGCCTCTGCCAGGTTTCATCCTATCTTCATCTAAGACAGTTTTGTGACCTCCACCCATCCCATCTTCAGCTAAGAAGATCTGATGACCTCTGTCCAGACAATTCCTTTGGTTACCCTTGACACAAAGAACAACAGACATTCCTTCCCCCTTTTGACATGAGGAAGGGATATAGGTTTCAGTTTCCAAAACGTTGGGGAGACAAAAAACATTTTTGCCATTTTTTCAGGCCTTTTCCACTGCAATATTGGGAGGTTGTTTGTTTCCAGAAATTTGTCCATTTCCTTGCTTCAGTTTTTTTATGTGTATAGAGATTTTCATAGTAGTAACAGACAATATTTCATATTTCTGTGCTATTAGTAGTATCTCCTTTTTCATTTCTGATTAAACTTGTTTGAGTCTTTTCTCTTATTTCTGGTTAATTTATCAGGAGGTCGATCAATTTTATTTTTTGAAAGAACCAACTTTTTGTTGCACTAATCCTTTTATTGTGTTTTTGTTTGCCACATAATTTAGTTTTGCTCTGAAAATTCAGTTTAAAATTTTATTATTTATAATAGGAGATAAAATATATAAGAAATTTTGGTATACAGTTTTTTAAAAAGATGTGAATGATTGTTATAGAGAAATTTATATAACTTTATTATCAGCCATTTTAAAAGATGTAAGTAATTTGAAAGGCAATCTATTTTCATGTATAAAAAGACTTAAAATAATAAATATCTCAGTTATCTCCAATATTATTTCATATAATTCCAACCACAATTCTAAGGGGATATCTTATGAAATTTGACAAGTGTATCATAAAATTGAAATGAAAGAATAAGGAGCCAAAATGACTAAGATACTCCTGAGGATAAACAGCAATGTGTGTGTTGATGGGTAGGATACAGCTGAAACCAAGCTAGTTTATTCTGTCTGTGTACACAGTAAATCAATTACAATGACAATGGGTTTTACAAAAAAGAAAGATTTATGCAGCTATGAGGTAGAAGAAAAGCTGTCAAATCCACCCCCCCCTAAAAATAAGATTTAGGGATATTTATGGGTTAGGGAAGTGGGGTGGTCTAAGGCATGGGAAAAGGTGAATGGCAGATGGGAAAAATGAATCAACAGTTTCATTCTATACAAGTGTTCATGGCGTTTTGAAGGACACATTCAGAAAATGATGGCATTGGCATGATCTAATGTCAGAGTTATTAGCCCTCTGACTTCAAAAGGCCACTTCTTGGGTATTTGCACAGGCACAGTTGAAGAGTCAGAGGTCTCATCTGGTTAGAACTGAGCAGGAGCTGCCCCAATTTCCTGAAAAACTTATAAGCAACTGTTACTGTGGTGACATATAAATGTTATCTATAAGGAAACCAGTAAAGGTCAAGGTACAGTGTACAGCAATATGACCATCACCTTCATGGGAAAAAAAATTACATAAGGCTAGCAGCCAAAAGCAAGCAGGGCAGGCTGAATTTGGCAAATCTAATCATATTAACACCTTGATTTCACCATTACACTTGGTAGGTCTGTGGTATGAAATGGTATTTCAAATTAGTATGGAAAAATACATTATTTATAAGTGATGCAAGTACAACTGATTACCCATATGGAAAAAGTGAAATGAATCAATTCTATATGCTATAAACAAAAAAATTGATAGATTAAGAATTTAAGCTTAAAATGCACATTTAAAATTTTAGAAGAAAACGTAAAGAATATGCTCATCCTCAGGGTAGGGGAAAAAAATTTTAAATCAGATACCAAAAAAAAAAAAAATCATGAAGAAAAAGTAGTATGCATTAAGAATTTAATTTCATCATAAGATACCAAAAAGAGAGTGAAAGACAAGCCATAAAGTAGGAGAAGATATGTTCCAGGCATACAACTGATAAAAAATTAGAATATATAAAGGATGCCCATATAAATTAATAAATTTTTGGATAGTCCAGTAGAAAAACTGGCAAAAAACACTACTAGAGAAAGAGTGGGTGGAACAAGATGGCAAACTAGAGACAGCTCCTTGATGGCTACTCATGGGGATACAGGGGGAAGTGGTGTTTGGCAACCTCTGGCTGGTGGAATCTCCACAGAAACATCACTCTGGAGGCATAGTGAAGCAGCAGGAATCAATGAGGAGGTCTGGAACTGAGGAAAACTAATGCAGAAGGCATGTGTTTGGTATGGGCAGAGACCAGCCAGTTGGCCAGCTCTCCTGCAGAGGGCGGCACTGGAAAGGGTTGTCCTGCAGTGTTTTGATTTGGGACTGGGCTGCTCACTGGAGCAGTGAGTAGACTCAAACAGCATCTGGTGACTGGGGTTGAATGCCAGGTATAGTGGTTCTCCCAATGGCTGGTGGCAGGCACCACTATTGTGGGAAGTCCACTCATATAGGAGGAACAGTCCACAATGTCCTAGTGCACAGCAGAATCTGGAGCACCTGCTGGGCTCAAGAGGCCATCCTTAGGGTGAACTGAGCATCCCTGCCATACCCTGGTAGGCTGCTTTGCTGTCCGGGGACACTGTCTGACAGGTTTCCTGGGAAGTCTGCTGAGAGCTTTGGGACCCCATTTGCACAGGAACTGAATGCTGAGGAAACAAACAGGACCAGGTTGAAGGCAAAGAGGTTAGGAAGACAAGATCTAGTCTCCTTTGTAACTAGAGTGTGGCTTCTGACCATCATCATATACAAAAAAATCCAGTGTGTGTTCTTCATCTCCTAGCAATACAGCACCACCTGGTGTCCAGAAAATGTTTTGATATATATATATAATATATGTGTGTATAGACACACACACACACACACACATACACACACATACGTATATTGTTTTACATTCTTTGCTTTTTTTCTCTATTTTTTCTTAGCTTTTCTTTTTTCGCTTTTATTATTATTGTTTTTCTTGTTTGTTTAGTTTTTTGTTTTATTGCATTTTTATTTTTTCATTCTTAACTTTTATCAATAGCAAGGGCTCCTCCACTTTTGTTACAGTTTGTCAGCCCCTTTTATTCTTTTTTTCATTTTTATTTCTCTCCTGTCTCTTTCTTTTGGTAGACATCTTTCTACTTTTCTCACATTTCCCACATAACTTCTCAAACAACATGTAAGAATCCCTTTTTATTCTTTGTTACCTTATACCATTATATTTCTATGTTTTTATCTTTGTTTTTCATTTTTTCTCTTTTCTGAGGGCTGGGGAGTAACATCATTGGTCTAGCAGGGGAATAATGGCATTAGTCTGGCTCAAGGAGGCCATAAATCATGGTCTTGGGTGTTCTTCTAGCTTTGGCTTTTGGAAAGAAGGTATTGAGAGGTCCCTACTGTGACATACTGCTGATTTTGTTCTACATATGGCAGAGGTGCTTTTTCCCAGGCTGGTAAAGAGGTCCTTACTTTGAGGAATCTGCTAGCCCAGCACCCAAAGTGCTAGAGCTGTGGATGTGGTTAAAGCACCTTGTGAAATATCATTATTTCTTCTGTTACTCTCTTTCTCTCTTACTGTCCTTTTCATCTCCTTTTCTTCAATTATTTGCTTCCTCCTTCTTTTTTCCCCTTCTTTATCTTTTTATTTTCTTTCTCCCTTCTTGCTCTTCACCCTTATCTTCCATTTGCTCTTTCCTTATCTTCTTAAGGTATAAGGCCACTTCAATCTCTGAGACAAGGTGGTTTAAAGCAAAGGAGGTAGTGAGAAGAAAAAAGTAGGGGAAGAAAGTGAATGAGAAGAAAGCACACATGAGAAGGAACCAACAGAAAAATTCTAGCAACATAAAAAACCAGAATACTTCCAAGGAATTGTGAGTTATCTACCACAGAGGACTCCACCTATAAAGAATTAATAGAAATGATGGAAAGGGAATTTAAAATATAGAAGGCAGAAACAATAAAGGTAATCGACAAGAAAGTGGCAAAACAGAACCAAACAGTGGACAAAAGATATGAAGAATACAAAAAGGATATGGTAGACCTTAAGGACTTAAAAGAGTTAATCAGGGAACTTAAAGATGCAATAATTAGTATCAATAGCACATTAGACCATGGAAAAGAAAGAATCTCAGAGATAGAGGAAAAAGCTCTTGAGCTAAACCAGGCAGTGAAAGAGGCAGGAAAAAAAAAGAAAAAAAAAGCAGAATATTCACTCAGAGAACAATGGGACTTCATGAAGTGTTCAAACTCATGAATACTTTTATATTCACTCATGAACATATCAGATCAATATGATATGATCTTATATTTCAAAAATCCCAGAGACTCAACCACAAGACTCCTGGAAGTGATGCAGATATACAGTAATGTCACAGGGTATAAAATTGACGTCCACAAATTAGTAACCTTTGTATACACCAATAACAGCCAAGTCAAGAAGCTAATCAAAAATTCAATTCCCTTCAAGAAATGAAATACCTAGGAATATATTTCACCAAAAAGGTGAAGGACCTCTACAAAGAGAATTATGAAACCCTAATAAAAGAAACAGCAGAAGACAACAACAAGTAGAAGAACATATCATACTCTTAACTGGGAAGAATCAACATTGTTAAAATGTCTATACTACCAAAGCAATCTACAGATTCAATGCAATTCCCATTAAAATACTAACCTCGTCCTTTGAAAACTGGAAAAAATAGTTCTTTGTTTTGTATGAAACCAGAAAAAAACCTTTTAACCAAGGGAATTTTTAGAGGCATTTCTGGAGGCATCACGCTACCAGACTTCAGGTTATATTACAAGTACACAGTGATCAAAACAGCATGGTATTGGCACAAAAATAGATACATAGACATATGGAACTGAATGGAAAACCAAGAGATAAAACCAGTCTCTTACCCATCTGATCTTTGATAGACCGAACAAAAGTACATACTGGGAAAAGAACCCCTATTCAAAAAATGGGGCTGGGAGAACAGGATAACCACATGTAAAAGACTGAAACTGGACCCAAGCCTTTCACTAATAAAGGATCTGGTGCTACACAACTACACTACTTGACCCAGGACTTTGATTCCTGTTTACATGGATGAAAAATAAAACAGGAATTTACTTATCCTAAGTCTTTCTCCCATTCCTTTCCCCTAAGACAGAGTTGCTTTCTGTTACATCAGAGACATGTTCTCTAACACCACACTACCCGCATCATCAAGCCTTTCTCCCTGGCAGGCCACCCAAAGTGCTAAGATTACAAGTGTGAGCCACCACGCCCAGCCCAAAAGTGAGTTCTATACTCTTATGTTTGATTCTGTAAGGTTCCTGTATCTTTCAAATATATTAATTTGTGTTTGTTAGAGTTGGTTTGGGTCATTTGAAAAATTAAAACCTAACTGATATAAGCACCAAAGACAATCTCTGGCACATAGTAGGCGCTAGTAATGTTTGCTGATATTTTTATTATTTGTGATATTTTTTCCACACTGGAAACTTTTCCTGGCAGCACTTCTACCACACTTTCTCTGGTCCTAAGAGCAGACCACAACACTTAACCTGATAACCATAGGGTTAATGGATACAATTTAGTTTCCAAGTGTGATAAATGAATATACCTGTCTGGACTCACAATAACTCTGCCAACATGCTGACATCCCATAATGGGCAGCCATGTTTCCACAATTGCATTTCAGGTGTTGCCACAAGACAAGTACCATGTAGGCAGTACAAGACAATATGTGCTGGAGTACATAAAGTAATTCATAGGAAAATCCAAAGAGTAGATCTGAACTGGACTTTGAAGAATTGCTAAGATTGGGATAGGCCGTGAAGAGAAGGAGACATTATAGGCAAGGGATGGAGGAGTAGTAGCATGAGCAAAGGCACATAAAGTATGTTGGGAGAAAATGAATAGATTATTTTACCTGAAGCAGAAATTTAATTTAGGATAATGGTAATAGATAATGTTTGGAAGGGTAAATTGGAACTAATTTTAAACACAAAATTCTAGAAATGGTCAAGTTGCAAATATGTCTATAAAAAGAGACTCGTTTCAATATTGTCAACATACCTGCTACCCATTAGCAACATGAAATTTTTCTTGTCTCTTGGATATAATTTGAAACTATGGAACACTAGGGAATTTTAGTGACCTTCAGAGTAAATATTTCGAAACCCATACACTCTTAGATAAAATTATCATATAATCATGACTTGAAGTCATTCCAAAGAACAATTGTGAGTAGAATACTCAGAAAGTAATACCTGAAGAGGGAAAGTTTGTTGGGCAGTGACTGTACAAATTCCATATGAATAATTGCATGAAGAAAAAAGGTTTAAGAACAGCTAATAACCCCCAAGGGTTCTTATTTACTTTTCAATAAAGACATGCTTTGATGCCAGGCACGAAATGTCCACAATATAAAACCTAATTACAGAATCTAAACAGATGCTTATCAGCCCCGGGAACTGCCAAAAAAGCTATTAAACTGGTACTTTCCATGGTGACAGCCTTCTTCACCCTGTGAGGACCCATGGCATTGTTTTGTCCCTATTGGGCAAGGAAGGTGGTGGTGGTGGTGGGAGGGTATAGGTTAGCGGCCAAAGGAGTGATGTTTGTAGAGGAGAAGATATGTGGGTTTATTGATTAGTCACACATTTGGGTCAATTTTTTTCCATTTGGAAGCCCTCATCATGTTCACATGGTATATAAAGCAAACCTAGGCTCTGTTGGATCAGTATTGACAACAACCATGGCAAGGCTTATTCTCCTTACAGGTGAATTTGAATCAGAGATAGAACCTTTATCTTACCTGATTTCTCTTTCTCTTAGGGTCTGACAACCAGGAAGTGGTCTTCATAATACAGTTCTATGTTTCCATTCTTCTTCATTTCAAGTTTTCAAGAGCATCTCATCATATACAAGTTACTCTGCCTCTTGCTCTCTTAGCTTCTCTTGACTCTAGCAACATTCCTGCCCTCATTACCCCAAAGACCAGGTCCTAAAACAAAGAATCACTTTCTTCCAATGTTTATCTTTCACTCTTTCATCTTTTGGTCATTTCTTCCTTTTTCTCAGCTCCTCTTCCT
>CAUYON010170833.1:0-12900 GCA_963573935.1 Arctocebus calabarensis
CTTTATATAGTGATCAAGAAAATGCCATGAAGGCTATCTGTAACAGTACGATCAAAACATTTCTGAATGTATATGAATTGTGCCCTATGATTGCACCAATGTACAGAATTATGATTCAATAAAATTATTAAAAAAAAAAAGTTATTATATAGGAAATCTCGATCTCATAGAGAAATCCACAATGTGGTGTTTCCTGCAACTGAGTAAAGACAGAACAAGAAAGATAAATTGAGTGTGTTGGATGCAGAATTATGTGTGGACTCTTAGAATTCAGGTAGGAAAACACCATGAAAGTACATTTAGACAGAAATACAGCTGTGCCCTCATTTGGCTGCAAAGGCTTGTGTTTGTATCCCACAGATGGAGGGGCTGTTATTTTCTTTGCAGCGTGTACTCGAAATGCACCTTTAAAAAAAAAAAAAAAGCTTTCTTTTACTTCTCTGAGAAAAGAGAACTGTTATTTTAAATACAAAACACATTTGACTTCTGTCAACAGCTTACATTTTAAATAATGCAGTTTGTACTTGGCATTCATTATCTGCAATTAGAATTCACGAAAAGCTTTTAGCTTTTTTCTCCCCAACTTTTAAAGCTCATTCCTCAGAAGTGTTCACATTTCAGAGAATAGTGGGCATCCTAAGTCAGATTGGAAAACTGAACAAAGAAATGTGTTTTGTGGAAATGACCACTGAACTGGGTGGAGGATGCTCGGTGCCAGGCTGAGCCACCTCGGATGAGACACCTGCAGCCCCTCTGACTCTCCTCCCAGGCGAGGTGACTTACAGGAGCACGCGTGGGCAGGCAGCTGGGTATGTTTGCTCTTATACTCAGGCTTAGTTTGTGGAAATGTCCTGCTTATCCAAGTCCTCAGTCCTCGAGCAAAGCAGGAACCAGGAGTTCAGGTCTTGTTTCTGTGATATATTTAAAAATCAATATTTCTCAAACACCCAGGACTGTCTGGAATGCCTTTTATCCGAGTACAATGATAGCCACGCAATCTCACTTCTTCCTTCCTATTAGCAAGAATAAGCCAGCTGAGACAGAGAGGGAGTTGGGCTTTTTACACCCTCTCATTTTAAGATGTAACTGGAACCAGGACCCAAATGGTTTGCGGGTTTGCTCCGGGCAGGGCGTATAAACAGAGCCAAGCCTAGAAATAAACGAAGGTGTGTAGCCGAGCGCCGACGCTCTGTCTGCCCAACTGCAGGTGTGGCCTTCCTCACGCCCCCGCTGCCCAGCTGCTCTGTAATGACGCTTTATTTTTCTTTTAAACTGGAGTAGCCAACCAAACTCCCCCAGGTAGGCTCGATAATTCCTAAAAACAGACAACTGTCCACTTGTGTACAGCTCTGAAAAGTCTGCCCGCGCTTTGTGGTCCAGCCCCTGCTTTGCTTGTGTTCACAGTGCCTTTGGCATGATCGACCGGCTTACATTTTTAAGGAAAGACATCATCACATTTTATGAAAATGAGTAAAGGCCCTTCATTAATCCCATGTTTTATTATTCTTCAACATAGTCATCTTGAGGACATGTGTTGAGTTGAACCATAAGAAAATGCCAATTGTTTACCTTTATGAAGGACCTACGGAAACAGTGATGGATGTCTCTGCTTTAACCTAAGTAGATGGATTGACCCCAGTGACACTTCCAGGCCTCAAACCCTTTTTCTTTTTTTTACAGGTTTTGGCCGGGGCTGGGCTTGAACCCACCTTAACTCATCCTGCTAAATAAGAAAAATTAAGTTCATTACTTGAAAAATGTTACATTACTCTCAACTTCTTAACGACTACATCTTAGTTATGAAGTTGACTCTGAATAGCTTGTAGTTATTTACAAATGAAGTAAGATAAATCTTCTGTGGCTGAGAAAGAGTATACTGGAAATGTATGATTTTTCAGATAAAATCTCTGAAAAATTTGTGGCTGTTATTCTTCTGTACCTAAGAACATGGAGATTATATATAGGTTTATGGATTTTCTGATAAGAATAAATAATGAACGGATATCATTATTTGAGAAACCGTATATTAAGCACTCATGTTATCTAAAGTACTTTCAGTAGTAGCTCTCTAAATCAGTCTGTTTGTTTTGACTAGCAGAGTGTAAAATTGGCAATACATTTCTAAGTTTCAAAAATGTGCATAGTCTCATACCTGGTGATTCTACTTCTGGAAATTTAGCCTAGGAAATATGTAGTATGGCACAATTTTTGTGCGTAAACCCTTTGAACACTAATGCAATCTAAATTATTAATACTTTGTATTAAATGATTCATTATCTAAGTTTACAATACACATTGAAAGAGTACATAATAAAATTTTTATTATTTTTATATTCCTAAATGTATTAAAATTTAAATTATATTTGTCATTTCTAGGAAAAAGAAACAAGATATACCTCAAGGGTTTTCAACACAACTTTATAAAGCAAGTAGTTGAAATAGGATAAAATTTCCAGCAATAGAGAATTAGGTAAATTATGTCATAGTCATATAAAAAATATTATCCAGCCCTTACAATTATGTTTTAGAGGAACATTTAATGATATAAGAAAATGTTTTGATAATATTAAGTTAAAGGGGACTTTAGAAATTATAAATACAGGATAATCCAAGTTTTTAAAAGAATTTATATATGCCATTTTAAAATGAGTGTGTGTATAGTGTGTTTTCATAAGAAAAAGACTGGAAGACAGTATACCACAATCTTTTTTTTTTCTTTTTGAGACAGAGTTTTAGTCTGTCACCCTGGGTAGAGTGCTGTGGCATCATAGCTCACAGCAACCTCAAACTCCTGGGCTCAGAGGATCCCCTTGCCTCAGCCTCCTGAGCAGCTGGGACCACAGCAGCCAGCTACACCTGCCACAACACCCAGCTAGTTTTTCTGTTTGTTTAGAGTTGGGGTCTCGCTCTTGCTCAGGCAGGTCTCGAACTCGTGAGCTCAAGTGCTGCACCCACCTCGGCCTCCGAGAGTGCTGGTATTACAGGCATGAGCACAACGTCCGGCCTCTATACCACAATCTTTTTTTTTTTTTTCAGTATTTTCATTTAATTTTCTACTGGACAAATTTACATACCTCCCTCACCCTTTCCTTGAAGTTAGTGTGACAATTCTCCATAATAAACTACTTAAAGAGAAGCTTTGGTCAAGAATGGAATGAAGTAGCCCCCCCAAAAGAAAATCACTGCTGCTTTAAAAAAACCAATACTTTCACCAATTGTATACTCAAACAAAACCGCACAATATGTGCACAATGTATGTTTCCAGTGTTCCCTAAGGGCCGGCTTCCTCTCCATCCGATGGCAGAGCTGCAGTCGGCCACGTTTGTCGTGCTGGATGGCACAGGCTCACTCAGCTTCACATTATCCGCAGGCCCTGGATAGAGATTCTAAGGTCAGGGCTCCATCGATGCCGGTAGTGCAAAGTTTGTGACAGTCTTGCTTGTCCGCCTCATAAATAGACACCTGAGTGAGGCTGTTCTGGTGCAGCATCTCCGGGGCTACCCTGCGGTCCTCAGCTGTGGCCCTCTTGTCCATGCGGTGGGAACCTTCGTGGCAGACCTGGTGCGCTGGATGCTCTGTTTTGGAATGTCTAACTTGGACACGAAGGTCAAGCAGCCACGGTCATTGCGGTTAAAAAGCATGGGGCAGCAGTCATGGCCCGCAGCCACAACTCTGCTCTCTGAAACAAACGATGCACTCAGCAGTGGCAGGAGCTCTGCTTCAGAGTTGAGACCTGTGCACTTTCTGAGGCGTTGACAACAGACTCGGTGCTGTCATGACTGACCAGGCCAGGCGGAGAAGCTGACCCCACAGACCCAGCCTCCTGTGCGACTGCCACCAAGGTCTGACATCAGCTGACCAAAAGGCACCTTGCTGCCCCACGGTGCACGGCAGGCTTTGCAGCCACTTCTTTAATACAGGCAGAAAACACTCTGCGTTTGAAGTCACATGATCCTGCCTCAGCAGAACAATGTTGGGAGGCCAGTCCAAGCCGAGGACTGTGGAGCGAGTCCGCTTTTGAATGTGTTTGCTTACCCGCCAGTCGTGTTCAGACTCCAAGTAGCAAGCGGAGAGGAGTCGTGCTGCACTTCCCACAGCAAATGTGTGCTCTAAGGGGACCAGCCCTCAAAGTGGCTGTGCGGTTAGTTCTCAGGATCAGCAGGGTTGGCCGCCAGACACCATCTTCCTGACTCCAGACACAGGCATTGCCGTCTGCCCCACAGGTGACGATGCGGTCGCTTCTGGAGCCCAGCCCATTCCTGTGAAATGTCTGCTGTGCTCCTAGAGTCCGTGACCTTTCACCCACAGGCTCCCGTGCACTTCGTGATTATTGGGGCTAAGGGCCTCCCTGTTCCAGGCATGACAGGTGATTGGCTCTAGTAAAAACTGATGCCGGGACATTATTCTTAGCGTTTTCGAAGAACAGAAAGCAGGGGTGGGGGAAGGTCAGACGGGATTGGAGCAGAGAATTCGCAGACTCTGGTCAGTCGACGCGAGCAGGCTCCGCGGGCGCAGGCAGAGGACCGAGGCCCAGAGGCAGAGCTCGATACCACAGCCTCAAGTGGTTTTCTTTCTCTCTCTCCTTCCTTCCTTCCCTTCCTTTATGTTTCTTTCTCATATCGTATGTTTTCTACATTGAGTATAAAGTATTCCTCTCTGGTCCAAAAAACAACAGTTTTTAAAATAAAACTGTATGAACCTTGATATTTATATTTTATGCAAAAAAAAGCCTTTAATAAGGACTGTACTTATGTGGAGTTTCGGTTGGGATAACACTGATACATGAGTAAATGGTTTTTCCTGCAAATTAATAAAATAGAGGAGACATTAGAGAAACACGAGCTTATGACAGTTTCCCAGGTACATTGAGAGGTCTGCATAAGACTCGGTAAATCATTTTCTCATCCAAGCCTGTCCCCTGAGCGCCTTGTCCCGGCAGGTGAATTTGCATATTTGTTTGCTTGTGTAGACGTGCTGGGTCACCCTTCACCCGTTCCTCACCCGCAGAAGCTGCTGTCTGGAGCACGCGTGCCTCAGAGGTTCCCACTCACGGAGACCCCTTGTAACAGCTCAGGGTTGCTTTTCCACAGGTGATGAAGACTTACCACATGTACCACTCGGAGAGCATCAGTGCGGAGAGCAAGTTGAAAGAGGCCGAGAAACAGGAGGAAAAGCAAATCGGGAGGTCTGGGGACCCCGTGCTCCACATGAGGTTGGAGGAGAGACATCAGCGGCGCAGCTCCGCGAAGAAGATCGAGAAGACGAAGGAGAAGGTGAGTGGGGAGACAGCACGGAGGTGACGGCGGGTACACGCACGCTGTGCGTCACTGTGCAAGCACACGCATTTCCTCCCCTGGGAGTGAAAAATGCCTAAGAAATGTGAAAATCATGTCCTAACAGCTGGATGTCATTTAGTGGTGACGCCAAGTATTCAATACCCAGTGTGGGGAACCTGAGCATTAATTAGCAGAGAGATTTCACTGCAAATGGGCCCGAAGCCCAACCCAAATACACAGTTGTTATTCCCCAAAGCTGGTAGTTTTAGTTTGCTGTTTAAATCAGATTAGAAATGTACTTTTGGCAAAGGACTTCGATGGTCATTTGTATATGTGAAATAAATTGTTTAGATGACTAAGACTTCATGTATGTTTTCCTCTCTTGTTTGAAAAGATTTCCTTTCTTTCCCAATGCCTGGGTCTTCTTCATTTCAGAGACAAGCAAAATATTCAGAAAATAAGCTCAAATCAATCAAGGCACGTAACGAGTATCTTCTGACACTGGAAGCAACCAACGCCTCAGTTTTCAAGTATTACATTCATGATCTCTCAGACCTAATCGATGTAAGTACTTGGAGTTTCTGTATTTTTCATACTAAAGTAAAATTAACAATAAGTGTATTTCATTAATTGGAAAATATCATTTCTTTTCTTTTTTTTTTTGTAGAGACAGAGTCTCACTTAATGCCCTCGGGAGAGGGCCATGCAGATTAACTGTTGGGCCTCAGATGATGACAGGCCATTGCAGAAAAGAGTTCCAAAATTGCTTTGAAGGGTGGACTAGGCCCTGGGGTCAGTATAAAGGTCACCATAGTGAGAGTCAGCAGTGAGGCCTGGAGCACTTTTTCTAGGATGAGCTTGCAAACTTAATTGTCCAATTTCAAATAGAGGACAAGAACCACATGTCAGGATTATGACATGTCTCCAGCATTGTCAGCATCATTGATTGAGTGCTTACTAGGTGACAGGCAGGTGTCTAAGCAGAATCCCACCTAACATCACAGCCTTATGAGATAAATATTACTATCCCCCTTTTATAGAGCAACAAAGACCCGGAGGCTTAGTTAGGCCAGATAACTCGCCTACATTGCACAGCTGATCAGGAGTAGGCGTCAAATTCAGACATGTACAGTTAACCTCCAGTCCTAATAAACTCCGACCTAAATAAGTGACGGTCAAATGTGTCTAGTAATCTTCAGTTTTTAAAAAAGTTGGATTCTTAAAAGATGAGCCTTAAATTTATAATGTGAAGGATTCTCAAAATATATAACTTAAACATGAATTTTGAAAGAAAAGACATGAAATTGGTTTATTGTCATATCCAACTGAAATTGATAAAATGATTGTTATGTTCCTTGACTCACTTTTAAGGCAATTAGAGTGTGGAAAAATGGCTGCCTGTTTCGTAGGAATCATTTGCACATACAGTGGTGATCCTCAAACCCATTAAGCCTGACCCTTCCTAGTGCAAAGGAAACAGGTTGATTATTATGCATTGGTACCTAGACTCAGAATCCTTTATGCTTTGTGAGTTTATTTAGCAAAGTACATTTTATACTGAGCTAGCTAATCACAACGAGAAAGCCGTCATGCCTCCAGTGAGAAAAAGTCAACATTTCCAATGCACAAGATTTGGTACGTGAAAGGACATGAAAGGCAGAAAATGTATCCTGATCAAATTGAGCATTATACAGAGCCAAAGAGTTCAAGTTGAAACCTTTGTAGAATATCCACTTCCCCCTTAGCATCTGCTCGTGTTGACATCTGCTTTATTCTAACAAATTTTCTATGATGGACCGTCATGAAAGGATCTATTGATAGCATCCAAAAAAAACAAATTTTCCTTAGAATATGTATTTTAAAACCATTCTTTTAGTATTACAGAAGCAGTACATATGTATTGTAAAAAGCTAGAAAATACTACAAGCACAAATAAATAATCCCATTGTCACCACCCAGCTTCATTAGACGGTCACTGTTAAAACCTGAACTTGCTTTGTGTGTCCACGCACACGTTTTAGACAAGAAGGAGATCGTGAAATCATGTTTCACATGACTCTTTAATTACCTTCCTTTTTTTGTTGTTTTTTTGGAGACAGAGTCTTATTTTGTCACCCTGGGGGGGGGTAGAGTAGCATGGCGCCCACATAGCTCACAACCACCCCAAACTCTTGGGCTCGAGTGATCCTCCTGCCTCAGCCTTCTGAGTAGCCGGGACTACAGGAACCCACCACAATACCCAGCTAATTTTCCTGTTTTTGATGAGTTCTCGCTCTTGCTCAGGCTGGTCATGAACTCCAAAGCTCAAGCAATCCTCGGCCACTGCACCTGGCCTGACCTTCCTTCCTTCAATCAATGATCTGAATCTTTCATCTGAGAACCAGATTATATTCTCATGTGTGGTCCCCCCAAAATATTTCACAGCTGGTATGTCTAGGCCAGACTTTACAGAGAATCACATGTTGTATCTGGCTGACATAATCCCTTAAGTCTTTCTTTTTTTTTTAGCCTAAGAAAGTCCCTTGTTGAAGAGACACAGACAGTCGCTCCTCAGAATGCCCTGGCTTCTGGGGTTGTCTGACCACCTCTTTGTCATGTCATTCCACCTGTGTTTCCTACAAAGAGAACTTTAGGTAGAGGCGTGACGATGTTCCCGGGAAGCACTTGGCGGTAGAATACGTCACAGGTGAGGTCGCCTCATCTTAGTAACATCTATTTAACCCACCAACCGTGATGCTAAAACTACTGGCCCAGGTGATGTGGCTCTGATTTCCTTCATCATATAGTTTTTAACACTTGCAACAAATTATGGATATTTTGAAACCTCTCAAGTTTGGATTTTTGTTAAATCAGAAATATACTAATTTGGAACAGCAATGTCTGAGCTATAATTTACTTTTAGCCAGCAAAATCCTTTCTTAGAATACAAATTAATAATGTAAATTAAAAGGGAGTAACAATTTCTTAATTTTTTTAACCACTTCAGACTAATCAATTTATGGACATGCAATTAACACCCTCCTTATTCATAGAATTCCCTTTCGTTAATTACTATGGCTAAAAACTTTAATCATTCAACACTTTGATAGACTAGTTCAAGTTTCTCCTATACATGCATTTAGAAAGAAGCAAATGGTTTTTTTAAGTATCTAATAATTCTAATCTATTTTAGATAGACTTTACCCTTACCTGTCAATATTAATTTAAATTATCAAGACACATTCTCTCTCTCTCTCCTGCTCTCTGAGAAATGCCAACCAAAGTAGAAAACCTCTCACCATTTCCAAATAATGCTCATTGCAGTTCTGCTGGAACTTTGTTTTAATGAATCTTAAATACTTCATTGTACCCTGTTGGGACCAATGAACTAACAGTATGATGAGTCCTTTCACTGAACACAGCACCTTCATGATTTTGGTAAGGAAATGAACTTCTAGATCAAGTCTACATTAAAAATGTTAGAAATCAGCTCTGTAGAGTTTATGGATATTAATTACTAGGATTCTAGGCATTCTGAGAAGCTGAAGCAAAGCAGGAGGATGGTTGGAGGTCTGGAGTTCAAGGCCAGCCTGAACAAAGCAAGAGATCTCTATCAAAAATAGAAAAATTAGCCAGGCATGGTGGCAGGTTACTGTAGGCTCAGCTACTTGGGAGGCTGAGGCAGGAGGACAGCCTCAGCCCAGGAGTTTGAGGTGGCCATGGGCTGGGCTCAAGCCATGATGGTACTCTAGGTCTCAAAATAAAATAAAACATCAGCAATATATTATTTATTTAACGTATATATTTTGTAGTGTTCTATAAATATGGCATATATTTGAAAAAGAAAAAGCAGGGATTTTAAAAAATGATAAATAAATGTACACCTTAAATATTTTATTTATTTATTTATTAAATCATACCTGTGTACATTAGTGCAATCATGGGGTACAGTGTGCAGGCTTCATATACAATCTGAAATATTTTCATCCAAATGTTTGACATAAATAACCTTCATGGGATTTTCTCGTTTATTATGTGAAAACATATACAATCTGAAATATTTTCATCCAAATGTTTGACATAAATAACCTTCATTGGATTTTCTCGTTTATTATGTGAAAACATTTGTGTTCTGCATTTAGTGGGTTTCACCTGTGCCTTTTAAGATGCACCATAAGTGTGATCCCACCATTTACCCTCTCTCCACCCACCCTCTCCCTCCCCCACCCTCCCTTACCCCTTTCCCCGTATTCTTGTACTATAATTGGGTTATAGCCTTCATATGAAAGCTGTAAATTAGCTTCATATTCGGGCTGAGTACATTGGATACTTTTTCTTCCATTCTTGAGATACTTTGCTAAGAAGAATGTTTTCCAGCTCCATCCATGTAAATATGAATGAGGTAAAATCATCATCTTTCAAGCTTACCAACATATTTGTTCTTGCCAATCTTTTAACATTATGATTTATCAGAGTGATCTTGCTTTATGCAAATCTTTTCTGTTGTGTGATTTCTAGTTTTTAATTCTTTGGTGCAGAAGAAAAACATTCTGTATCTTTCGAGTGTTTCCACAGTCTTCCACGGCTGCCACTCCTTCACCTCGGCTCTGACAGTTTTGTTTACTCTGAAGTGTTCCCAGCAACTCTTCATACTTATCAGCTTATTTAATGTTTAGTTAAATTATAACCATAATGAATATAAGTGGCATGAAGATTGCGTGGTCGACTCCTAGAGGCGTGCGGACTAATTGTCGGAGCAGGAGCGTGCGGGAGGGCTAGAGAGCGCCAGCTGTGTGTGCCGCTGTGTTCACAGGGCCACTGGTGCTGATCACTGTGCTTTGGAGCAAGGAATGATCAACTTGTTGTGTAGGAGCTAGATGGTAAATATTTTAGGGTTTGTGTTGAAACTATTCAGCTCTAGCGCAGAAGCATCCGTGGATAGAAAACAAGCATTGGGGACAGGTGAGAGGCAGTCAGGCTTTATCTGCTGCACCAGGCCGCCAGCCGGATGTGGCTCACAGGCCCTAGTTTGCTGACCCCTGCTTTATAAAATGAACCAAGCATTAAACTGGAGTATTACTTAGAAGACCGTTAAAAGGACTTCTCTGTCTCAGAAGAAAGTAGAGTAACAAACTCTTTGTTCAGAATCCAGTGGGAAGTAGAACAGAGAAATAATTCTACAACAAGTAAGTATTTTTATTATGTCATTCTAAAGAATATGAATTATGGCTCAGCGCCTGTGGCTCAATGGGTAAGGCACCAGCCACGTACACCTGAGCTGGCGGGTTCGAATCCAGCCCAGGCCCGCCAAACAACAATGATGGCTGCAACCAAAAAATGGCCGAGCATTGTGGCAGCTAGTAGTCCCTGCCTGTAGTCCCAGCTACTTGGGAGGCAGAGGCAGGAGACTTGCTTGAGCCCAGGAACTGGAGGTTGCTGTGAGCTGTGATGCTATGGTACTCGATCCAGGATGACAGCTTGAGGCTCTGTCTCAAAAAAAAAAAAAAAGAATACAAAATCTAAGAACTATGTTGCAAATATTGGGCAAAGGAAGTTTAATTGGCTTGGGAGAATAAAGGTATATTTATAGATTAAAAACAGATATGTTTATAGAGAAATAATAGGTTTGTATCTGTGGTGATCATTATCCCAAATATTATATACAAAAGAGCCTAGAACTTATTATCCTGGAAAAATCAAGATGTGTTAATAACTAGAAGAAAAGGGTGGCATATTTTGTAATTGAATGCTTAGAGCTTTGAATGATTATGACTTGCTAAGAGAAAAGAAATACAGGAGAATACCAGTCTTAGTGCTAGTATTCCTTGATCTATAATCAAACTCACCACTCCATGAATTTGGAATTCATAAAACCACTGGTTTTAAGATTGCTTTCTTGGTAATGTGGCCACTTCCAGTTCAATTCTGCAGCTTCAAAATGCATTCAGAGAAACTCAGCCCCTAACAGTAAGCCTCTTCTGGTGCTTTGTCCTAGAGCATCTGCCCCATACTAATGAAGTATTTATCGCCCAGACTGTACAGTTTTGTAATCTCCAATTCCTCCCTGTAAAAGTTTGAGGTCACTTTAGAGCTTAAAGGATAAATCTTTTTTTATTATTGTGGAATAGTGCCAGGGAATAATCCCCTACTCTAGCTAATTTTCTTTTGTAGAGATGTGTTTTATTGGCCATTTATGCAGAATAAGATTGAAATTAGATGGCATCATATACTGCTTACCATCTTTATTTTATCATTACTGAATAATCAGCTGTGCTAAAGCTGTTAGCATTATCTTTCCGTCTCTTGGGATATGTATTTAATTAAAAAGCAACTTATTCAGAGTTCAGAGTTTTCACAATTAGTTCAGTTTTTCTGCTTCCATATGGTGTTAAGATTTAGCCACAAAAACCTGCCGAACGGCAATGCTGTATTCCCATCAGACCTGGACTCTTTATTAGGAAGATTATAGTGAAATCATGTTAAATGAGTTAGGATGCTAAGGTGACCATGTCACAGATTCGGGCCTGTTTTTGTCCCTCTGTGATAGGGCATTAAAAACAGAAGTGAGCTGGGTAACTGACTAGTGGGCTTGTAAAGTTCCCCTCCAGGGAGGGGCCATGGCCTCTGTGGAGGAACACGGCAGCAGCGGGGGCCTCGGGCAGCACTAGTCTCTTTTCTCAGCCTCCAGCGCCTACTCGTTCTCGTTGGTTGGGCCTCTGAATGTCTCAGCTTTCTGTGGTGCCTTGGTCTGAACACCATTTGATGGCGCCTGGATTTGGATCGCCAGCCTTGCCCACCTTCCTGGGCTTCAGAGTCGTGCATCCAGCTAACTCCTGGGCACCTGTAGCCGGGTGGTTAATAGGCCTCTTGAACCTGTCAAACCCCAGATGCAGCTCTCCCACCCTGTTGTCTTCGCCGTCATCACAGCGCACAGAACAGCTTTTGTCTTAGCCATTTTTCCTGCCTCAGAAAATGACACCACTTTCAGCCAGCAGCATGAGCTAGAGACCCAGTTTTTCATTCCCCACATATAAATTCATCAGCAAATCCTGTCATCTCTACCCCTAGGGGTCCCAAACCTTGCCGCTTCTCACTACCGATGCTGACTCCTGGATGAAGCCTCCCAGCACTTCGCAATAGCTTCCCAAAATGCTTCTCTGGTCCACTCAGACCTTCCAAAAGACCATTCTCTTCCCATGTAGCCAGAGCATTAAAAAACACAAATCTGGCTCAGTAAGTAGAGCGCCAGCCACATACACCGAGGCCAGCAGGTTCAAGCCCAGCCTGGGCCTGCTAAACAACAATGACAACTGCAACCAAAAAATAGCCAGGCGTTGTGGCAGGCACCTGTAGTCCCAGCCACTTGGGAGACTGAGGCAAGAGAATAGCTTAAGCCCAAGAATTTGAGGTTGCTGTGAGCTGTGAAGCGACAGCACTCTACTGAGGGTGACATAGTGAGACTCTATGTCTCAAAAAAAAAAAAACTATAGAGTTTCCAGTCTCGAAGATGGCGGTCTGTAGCCAGCTTTCTGCAGACACTCCTGTCCAGAAGGAGAGTTAAAGGACAGAAATTTAGCAAGAAAGCCAACGGTTTGGAGCTGAGCCAAGAGACAAGGTCGAGGAACACACATCAACCCTATTGGAG
>CAUYON010170836.1:0-31122 GCA_963573935.1 Arctocebus calabarensis
GGGCACCTGTAGTCTCAGCTACTTGGGAGGCGGAGGCAAGGAACTCGCTTGAGCCCAGGAGTTGGAGGTTGCTGTGAGCTGTGATGCCACAGCACTCTATCCAGGGTGACAGCTTGAGGCTCTGTCTCAAAAAAAAAAAAAGTGAGGTGAGACTAAAGAGGCTTCAAAAGAAATAAAAGGGGCAAGTAACTTGCAACGGGCAAAAGGACATAGGAAGCATGTGACTAGAGATAAACATGATTCATAAGACAATCCAAAGATTACCACATATTTCTGTATTTGCTAACTTAAGAATCTCATAACATCTCAAAATATATTTCTTTGGAAATATCGAGAGATTTCCATATTATAAAACTAGATATCCATTAAGACACTTGGCTGATATAAGGTAAGCCATGGCATTTGTTTTGTGCACCTTAGGTTTTGCAGGTGAGGTCCTGGGCCAGGAGGGTGCTGCTGCGGAGGTGGTGTGGCGGAGGGTGGAGCACTAAAGAAGGCACGGAAGCCTGGTGCTGGGGGAAGCATCTGCCCAACTCGCCCTTGTAGCAACTTGGGATTCATGGCAGCAAGTGGACTACCAACAAATCCAGGGACCCGTGCAAACTGGCTGGGAGACATCCGTCCAGGCTGTAGCTACAAAGAAAAACAAGATCTTAGATTTAGTTAACCAGCAAGCCTCTTGCCTTTATCTACAGAAAAGTAAAATACTGTTTCCATCAATAACTTTGTTTGAAAAAGTAAAGGAAAACACCAGACATGGCACTAATTAATAGCAAAAAAGGGGATATCGTCGTGGCACTTATAGCTCAGTGGGTAGGGCGCTGGCCACATATACCTGGGTTGGCGGGTTCAAACCCAGCTTGGGCCTGCTAAACAACAACAACTATAACAAAAAAATAGCCAGGTAATGTGGTAGGTGCCTGTAGTCCCAGCCACTTGGGAGGCTGAGGCAAGAGAATCGCTTAAGCCCAAGAGTTTGAGGTTGCTGTGAGTTGTGACGCTAAGGCACTCTACTAAGGGCAACATAGTGAGATTCTATCTCAAAAAAAAAGGGAGGGGGAGGGATATTATCTAATTAACCTTAGGAAAACCACAAAACAAGACACTTTTTTATAGGTATAGTTAATCACAGGCTTACCTGTGCTCCTCCAAGCAGCTGTGCTCTCTGGAGGGGGCTGAGAACAGGAGGAACACTGGGAGGGAAAGGGTGACCCAGGAGGGAAGAGTTCTAAGGAAAAAAAAAAAAGAAATTTTACTCATACTATGAAATAGTAAATTAATCAATATCATAAGGTAGCTCAGTAGAAATGCAGTATAAATTTGGACATAAACTCTCTTGAGTCAAGCTCTCCACTGAGGGAATACAAAAAGAATAATGCCAGAAATTAAACAACACTATGACCAAATAACGTGAAAAAGAAAGTGGTAGAATAAGGAACTGAAATAGTGCGAAACCAGATGATCACAATGAGTTTATATTTAAAAATATAAAGACATAAGTTGAGGTAAAAAAACACAAGTAAACATGAACCTTGCCCTCTGACCTAGAAACAATAAGATCTAGAAATTCGACTATGGAGATTATTAAAAATAAGTATAATTTAGGAGATGCCAGCAATTCTACATCCTGGTAGTAATCATGCAGATAGTGATCAGAAAGTACACACTGTACATTTTCATTAGATTGTAAAGGGACATACCGGGACACTGCAGATCTGGTTTGGAGACATCCTCTCACCATAGGGAGCAGGATAACGCGGTGGCATTGGGGGCCGAACATGGACAGGCTTCGGACACAGAATCTATCAGGACAAACATATATACAACTACACTCAATGAAATCAGTTTTTCTTTCACCTACACTCCCTCCCCTCAAGTACTGGTAGAGACACAGAACTCAATGCAAAGCCCTACTTCTAAGCAAATTGCTATGACCAGGGGTTCAAATACAAAACCCTTGATCATTTCCTCTCATAAATAAAAGTGTCAATGCCCTAAGGAAAGCAGTTTTAACTGAAGAAGATTTAGCTAATTCTCCAGTTATCCCCACCCTTCCATGCTATCTGAGGGAGGTACCAGCAGATATTCTGACTTGCAAATTCTCTCCAAAAGGATGTATTTTGGCATTGAGGGAGAAGGAATGTTAAGAAAGCTGGAGGATTAACTAAGTCCTATTCTGAAGCCCCTGTGATATGGCCGCCATGCTCAGCACTTTCAAGATAACAATGTGACTCCACCATTTCATAAGATGTTGAGCCTAACTAGGCCATACCAACACCACCCTCCCCCCATACCTTCCAAATTGGCCTTCCTTTTCAGCTGCTGGTTTCAGGTGGAGGAAAGTCTATGGAACAGGACTGCACAGGCTCTAGGGAAAGCAGGGATATCTTAAAGGTAAAAAGGGATGTGGACAATGCTGTGTGTTCCCACTCCCCCCAGTTTTTAGTTATTTCTCTGCTAATGTTCTGGGCAGCCAGTAAAACACTTTAAAAAGTATATATGCACTAAATGTGGTTAACTACCCTTTTTATTCCCCAATTAAAAGGAAGCAGCAACAGCAGCAGTAAAGGGTATTAGGGACTGTGTCTCTTGTTTGTACTAACTTCTCTTAGTGGCTATTTTTCTTTCTAATCTAATGCCTACCCAAAACTTCCACCCTCCTCCCAGCATCACCAATTTCCCAAATAATTTTGCCCAGATTCCCAACAGTCTGGGCTGAGTGTCTGTTAGTGAGAAGTACCTGTTGGTTGAAGCTGGGTACAGCCATCTGCTTAGGTGGGGTGCCTATGGGGACAGCTCTAACAGGAGGACTCCCAATGATAGGTGAAGTTGACCGTCTTGGTAATGCACGTTCAGAAAGGTCCCGATCATCTTCTGGGCCCTGTGGGGGCCTCTGAGGCAAGGCATATTCTAATACAGACACTGTAGTCATTTCCTAATTGAGGAAATTATTTTGTAAAATTTTAGCTAACTCAAAATGTTTAAATAATTTCCACATATGCCAAAAATATCTTAAGAATTAAAAAAAAATTTTATTTATTTTTAATTCACATATGATAAAATTCACTCTTTGAAATACACCTGAGTTTTGATAAATATACAGAGTAAGAAATCTGCCACCACAATCAAGATACAGATGTTTTATCACTTCCTGAAATTCCTTTGTAGTCAACCCCTATTGCCACACTCAATCACTGATAAGCACTGATCTGTCTGTCCCTACATTTTTGCCTAGAAATGACTTAAGTAAATCAAATCGTACACTGACAAATTTGAGTTCTAATGGCTCCCTTGTAACCTTTATCCTGGAGGCTGAGGAAGGAGACACATCAACAAGTACAGAGGTCCCAATGCAGGATGTAGCAGTCAACATTGTATGGGCAAAAGACACACCTACACATCCTTTCAGTAAAGAAAAGATGACTATAGGAGACAGTCATGTGTACACAGGTATAAGCACTAATAATATCTTTCTTTTAATTTCTTTAAAATTTGAGGGGTCATTAGAAATTTAATATTAAGAGAAAATAATTAATACCTGAGCAAGCAGTGGTCCTCGGATTCGCCTCAAAACCTCAGATCCATCCCAGATGCTAGAATTCAGACTTCCTGGTTGGGGCTAACAAAAGAGGAAAACACACACACAAAGTCTGGAATACTGTGAAACTCCGGGTGACTTATCTGCTGTTGGAGAATAAGGTTCCAAAAGAGCCTCAACAGCTTAATTATAGCACTCCAGCATATACATTCCCCAACTTCCTGTCTAGAATTGCTATCATTGGAAATTATACATTTTCCAAAGCATATGCAATTCTGTCATTGTAGTAGATGAAATAAAATGGCAAAGCTTAATACTTCATTTTAATTTTTAGTGCTCTGGTTATAGTAATTTACTCACTTGCAAAACAGGCCTGGTTTGCACTGCCCTCATGATAGCTGGATCTTCTAGTTCATTTTCAATCACCATCTTACTGAGCCTTTCCGCCAGATTCTCCTCATGGTCACCCAACAAGTCCATCTCATCCCTTTCTCCATTGTCTGTTTGTTCATTAACTGCCACTGGTACCTTCTCTTCTAGTTCAGCCAGGCGCTCATGTGCTTCCTGCCAATCATCATCTACAAGACAATATAGTTCATTTTGTAATGAAAAAGTTTGATGAAATTTTCTATTACCCAAATGAACAATTACAACTCCAGAACACAGGTGGGAAGTTAAAAATGTAAGCTATAAGGTTTAATCTAAGGGAAACACAACAGATGCTTAAATAGCAAATAACATCACACCAGAAATAAAATCCACGCATTTGGATTAAATAGCTGAAAACATTATCAATGATGTTCAAACTATATTCTAAACTGGTGATAGATAAGTATATTACTACGTGTTGGTTTTGAGACTCTATGACATCAGGCAAAAACTTAAAAAAAAGTCAAAACCCATACCACTAGCATATAACCTTCTCTTAGATTATAACTGTCATCTTCTTTACAAGCTTTTTAATAATTCATTTTATTCAATTAATATTTGGTAAGCGTCTATTCATTGACAAGCACTATGTTAGGTGTGTGGGATACAGCAGTGTACAAAACAGACAGGGCTCTGTCCCTTGTGCAACTTTCATTCAAGTAGAGATAGATAAAAGATAATCGCATAATGAATTAAGTTAGTATATTAGAAAATGAAAATGCTTCAGGAATAAGAAGCACGTGAGGCAGACTGAAAATTTTATATAGATTGTCCGAGGTGGGCCTCATTGAGAAAGTGACATTTGAACAAAATTTCAAAAGAGTAAGAGACCTAGCTAGGTGGATATTTGGAAAAAGAGGGTTCCAAGTAGAGGGACAATCAATAGAAAGGTTTTAAGAGGAGAGAACCATCAGAGATCAAAAAGTCAGGAAGAGGGAACCTATTCCAGGGTCTTCTGGACCACTGTGAATGAAATAGGGGGTCAATGGAAGTTCTGATGTGGCTGAACTTTAAAACAAAAAAATCACTCTGGCTGCTGTGTTGGAAACAGGTTGCGGAAGGCAGGGGATACATACAAGCCTGTCAGGCAGATGCTGCAGTAAGCCCAGGGAGAAGAGCCCAGTGACTTGGCCCAGGGTCAATTCCTGTTTTAACTGTGTCTTTGCTACTGCTACACACTACTATACGGTCTGCACCACTAACATTAAGGTTCTTTTCTCATTTATTATGATGACATAGCAGTGTTTTTGAGTCCAATAACAGCATAGATCTTACTTCTATCCCATCTCATTCCAGTTCTCTACAACCTAGTCATGCCATTCTGCTTCCAGCATGAAAAGTCTACTCATGGCTTTACTCCTTTACCACTCAAATGTGTAAGCCTCTCCCTCCCTTGATGGAACTTTCCCAAAATAATCTTTTCATTTTAATTCTACTTTTACCTTTTCTACACATTTGATGAGGTAATGTGTAGTACTACTTTCTGACCCCTACAAAAAAATATTCTTTTGTATATGTTATGTATTTCATCTTTATTTTACTTACATGTTTCATATATTCTATAAAATTCAACAGGGATAACAGGTAATTCACTTTATAAAACACTAACTTTCTTTTCTCTGCTGACAAAACACGTTTGTTAAAAAATTCAAACATGACAAAAACATGTAACTTAAAAAGTTAAAGTTCCCCATAATTCCATAGCTATGCTAAGTTTTAAAAAATATGCCAACTGTAAGGGTTAGTTTTTTTTATTTAAGCACTATATCTTGAATATCTTTTCATGCATGTGTACACAGGTATAAGCACTGATAATACCTTTCTTTTTAATACCAACATAAGATTCCATTCTATTGATAAACTATAATTTAACTTATCCCCTACTGATAAACATTTAGATTTATAATTTTTCAATATGATGGTAGTATAATCAACATTACAGTATATATATATATTTTTTTGTATAGACAGAGTCTTACTTTATCGCCCTAGGTAGAGTGCCGTGGCATCACACAGCTCACAGCAACCCCCAACTCCTGGGTTTAGGTGATTCTCTTGCCTCAGCCCCCCAAGTAGCTGGGACTACAGGCGCCCACCACAATGCCTGGCTATTTTTCTGTTTTTGCAGTTTGGCTGAGGCTGGGTTTGAACCCGCCACCTTCAGTATATGGGGCTGGTGCCCTACTCCATGAGCCACAGGCGCCGCCCAACATTACAGTATCTTAACATTTTTTTTTTTGAGACACTCTCAAGCTGCTGCCCTGGGTAGAGTGCCATAGCATCATTATAGACCACAGCCAAAATCAGCCTACCTCAAACTCTTGGGACTCATGTGATCCTCTTGCCTGAGTTTTTTGCATTTTTAGTAGAGACAGGGTCTCACTCTTGCTCAGAGCTGGTCTCGAACTCATGAACTCAAGCAATTCACCTGCCTCAGTGTGGCCTCCCAGAATGCTTGGATTATAGGCATGAGCCACCGTGTGGGCCTTATCTTAAGTGAATATTTAAGTAGGCCAATTTCTTATCAGAGTAAGATTATTCACATTTAACATGACAATGTATCACATAACACTAGTGATCCGAAAAGTGGGAGTACATTTGTCTAATATTGGTTATCACAAGACCCACTGGTCTTGTTGGGCACTGTGGTAGATTGTTTTTGGGGGGGAGGGACTGTGGTAGATTTGAATATACTAGTGGTAAAGGGATCTCCTAAATTGTTGATTACTTTGCCATCACTAGAATAAAGGTTGTGGGCAAGAGCTATAAAAATATCCTTACCTAAGCCTCTAGATTGGACATGGGTCTTCTTTTTAATCATGTGGTATTTTCTCTCCTACCCAACAGCTTCCTCTTACTTGAGTGTCCAGTCAGGTGACACTTTTCCTCTGAAATGTCATCTTACAAAAAGAACTTAAGGTGGCCATTTTAATATGATGACCTACCCTGATGTGCATACTTTGATATGCATACCCTGATGTGGTCAAAAACAGACAAAATCCACTTTAGATGAACATGTTAGTACTAATTTAAATGACTAGCCATCTGAAATAAAAAAAGAGCAACATAATTAAAAGTCAATTGTGACATTAAAATTTATGTCATTCTTGGTAAGGAAGAGTAAACTTGGACAGGATAAATTGTTCCTTTGCAATTTACTAATGTAGCAATTACAAAAGTGTAAGTCTATAATCCTAGGTTTAAAAATTTTGTTTTTTTTTTTTTTGGGGGAAAGAGTCTCATTTTGTCGCCATTGGTAGAGTGCCATGGTGTCACAGCTCAAAGCAACCTCAAATTTTTGGGCTCAAGCAATTCTCTTGCCTCACTCTCCTGAGTAGCTAGGACTACAGGTATCCACTACAATGCCCAGCTATTTTTAAAGATGAGGTCTTGCTCTAGCTCAGGGTGGTCTTGAACCTGAGCTTAGGCAAAAAACTCACCTCAGACTCCCAGAGTGCTGGGATTATAGGCGTGAGCCACCACACCTGGCCCTAGATTTAAGAATTTTAAAAAATATTTATTTTCGGCTCAGCGTCTGTAGCTCAAGAGGCTAAGGCGCCAGCCACATACACCAGAGCTGGTGGGTTCAAATCCAGCTCAGGCCTGCCAAACAACAATAACTACAACCAAAAAATAACCAGGCATTGTGGTGGGTGCCTGTAGACCCAGCTACTTGGGAGGCTAAAGCAAGAGAATTGCTTAAGCCCAGAAGTTGGGAGGTTGCTGTGAGCTGTGACACCATGGCATTCTACCCAGGGTGACAACTTGAGGCTCTGTCTCAAAAATAAATAAATAAATAAATAAATAAATAAAATGAAATAAAAATTTATTTTCCAAGTTAAAGAAGTTCATTTTGTTAATAAATTGTTTATAGTGCAGTAGAGTTCAAATTTGCATTGTTTTCACTTAACACTTACATATTCATGTTTGCTAACAAACCCTACCAAATATGGATAATCCAGTTCTCCTTAATATTTTAAAAACACTGAACAGTCATAGTCTCTGAAGACAGATCTGTACATTATATGCTGTGTTACACTGTCAAACACGTAAGCAAAGCAATCTGTATTACAGAATACCACTAAAATTTTAGATTTTTCTTACTCTCGTGGAAAATCATCTGAAGTGGTATGTCAGGTCTCATGCCCTTATTTTAAAAGAATATTTCAGCCCTATTTTTCAAGTGACCTAAAAGTATGGTTACTTAGATATGCTAATCCTTGACATTAATTCATTATCTGTAAAAATGATAACAAGTAGGCAAATTAACAAAGAAATGAAGGAAATGAGATAACAGCAATAACTAATTAACCAATACCCTGACATGAGTTACTGGCTGCTTCTATAAACTTACACTTGTAATAACTCTATAATAACTCTCCAAAAACTTTTTTTGAGACAGAGTCTCACTATGTCACCCTTGGTAGAGTGCCATGGTGTCACAGCTCACAGCAACCTCTAACTCTTGGGCTTAAGCAATTCCTTTGCCTCAGTCTCCTAAGTAGCTGGGACCACAGGTGCCTGCCACAACACCCAGCTTTTTTTTTTTGGTTGTAGTTGTCATGGTTGTTTGACAGGCTGGGGCAGGTCGAACCCACCAGCTCTGGTGTATGTGGCTGACACCCTAGCCGCTGAGCTATAGGTGCTGAGCCCAGAAACTCTTCTTATGGATATTTCTAAATAAAAACAAAGAGGAACTAGAGTTGATGTAATTTTAAGGCAATCTCACTTCCTAAACACCATAGCAGCTATCAACAAAAGAGAAGAAGAAAGAATGGGGAGACCTTCCAAGTGGAAGCAGCAGATTTACAAAGATTCCTAAAAGACTGTTTTGACATAACTGGTAGTTTATGCTACTAATTGTATTTATAGTTAAGTTCTCGACACTCTGTCACTCTTCCTCTTTTGTTAAAATGAGGATAGTAACAGTACCTACCCTTATTTTGGCTGCTATGGGGAGTTAATAATATAAGTAAAACTCCGGGGTGGCGCCTGTGGCTCAGTGAGTAAGGCGCCAGCCCCATACACCTAGGGAGGTGGGTTCAAACCCGACCTCAGCCAAACTGCAACAAAAAATAGCCGGGTGTTGTGGTGGGCACCGTAGTCCCGGCTGAGGTAAGATGCCAGAAAATCACCTAAGCCCAAGAGCTGGAGGTTGCTGCGAGCTGTGATGTCATGGCACTCTACCGAGGGTGACAAAGTGAGACTGTCTCTAAAAAGAAAGTTAAAAAAAAAAGTAAAACTTTTAGAATGGTGCCTAGCATATAATAAATACCATGTAAGTGTAAGCTACCTTTAGAGAATGAGTTAGGATTTTTACAACACATTTACTGCTCTAAGATGAAGCAAACATTTTTTTTGTGCCAAATACAGTAACTAGTTTCTTAAGAGAAGACGACATCAGAACCTTTTGTAGCCAATAACCTAAAACACCCCCTTAAAAAGAGGTATTATTCAAGATGCTGACTCCATGAATTAAAAATCATCAAGTTCAAATATGTCAAAGGTCTGACATTTCACCTGCTAGTTCAACTCTCTATACCAAAAGCAAGTTAACCTGTAGAGGGAAATCACACAAATCACAAGTTAACTTAGCAATTTTCTTTTCATAGTATTTATATCAAACTGTTGTTAGGAATTAAGATTTTCACATTAGAATGAAGAATACTATACTCTCTAGCTGGGCATTGTGGTGAGTGCCCGTAGTCCCAGCTACTTGGGAAGCTGAGGCAAAGAGAATCACTTTAAGCCTAAGAGTTTGAGGCCGTTGTGAGCTATGATGCCACTGCATTCTACCAACGGCGACAAAGAGAGACTCTGTCTCAAAAAAAAAAAAGAATACTATGCTCTCAAAGGAAATGGCTCATCTTTGGATATCTTTTCTCCATTATAAACTTTGTTGACCAAAGAGTTCTTCCTAGTTATCCATCTTCCCTAGGGTATAACATGGACTAACCATATGCTATTTCTTTGCCTTTCCTTTGTAGTACGTGTCTTATACTCATATGACAAAGTCTTTTTCAACATGTGTATACTTTTCTTCTTTTCCATCATGTATCAAATGAAATACAGTTCTGCACATTCCTAACATTATTTTCTTTTTTCTCTCTTTTTTAATTTTGGTCAAACTTCTGGGCTTAGGTGATCCTCCTGACTCAGCCTCCCAAGAAGCTGGGACTACAGGTGCCTGCCCCAACAATTTTTAGATTTTCTGTAGAAACAAGGTCTCACTATGTTGCTTTAACTGTTCCAAACTTCTGACCTCAAGTGATCCATCCACCTTGGCCTCCTAAATTACCGGGATTTCAGGTATGAACCTTTGCACACGCCCTCAACATCCTTTTTTTTGAGCTAGAGTCTCACTCAGTCACCCTGGGGTTGAGTGCCACGGCGACATTGCTCACAGCAACTTCAAACTCTTGGGCTCAAGTGATTCTCTTGCTTCAGCCTCCTAAGTAGCTGGGACTACAGGTGCCTACCACAACACCTGGCTATTTTTAAAGACGGGGGTCTTGTTCTTGCTCAGTCTGGTTTTGAACTGCTGAGCTCAATCAATCACCCGCCTTGGCTTCCCAGAGTGCTGAAATTCCAGACATGAGCCACCATGCCCAGCCCTTATAACATCCTTTGAAGGTAACATTATTCCCATCTTATGAGAGGAAATGGAAACTCAGTCAAGGAGAAAAAAAAGTGTTCACAGAACTCGGGAAGTCAGTGAGAAGGCAAGACCATTCCCCTTCTGTCCAGTTTCAAAACTTTGTTACTATGCTGCCTTATCTTAATATAATGTCTATAGATCAATTCCATGAACTTCATTCTAATACTGAGAATTTTTTTTTAAAAATGATAACAATTAGTACAATATTTTAATAGAAAAAGAATTTTAGAAACAGACACACAATGTTTTTGATTTCTATTATATTCAATCGGTTATTACTAATCTATCTTCCCAAATATAATCTGTAATTCGTATCTGTTCCCTGCTTGTATAATTCTACTTTATGTTCCTTTCCCTGTGATTTTCATGGAGAGACAGAACAGCATCAGCTGTCAACCTGTTTGTTGCAGCCCCAGTCCAGGGCCCTGATAAGTGGTGTCAGCCTGGACGGTCTCATCACTTAACCTAAGGCTATAATCCAAAAGGTCCTTGATCTTGATTCTCTCCAATTGTAAGTCTAGCTTCTACTTTTCTTTTTCTTTTTTTTAGAGACAGAGTCTCATTTTGTCACCCTTGGTAGAGTGCGTGACATCACAGCTCACAGCAACCTCCAGCTCTTGGGCTTAGGCGAGTCTCTTGCCTCAGCCTCCCAAGTAGCTGGGGCTACAGGTGCCCATACAATGCCCGGCTATTGTTTTTTATTTTTATTTTTTGCAGTTTTTGGCAGGAGTCGGGTTTGAACCCACCACCTCTGGTATATGGGACCAGGCATCCTATTCCTTTGAGTCACAGGCACGGCCCCTGGCTATTTTTGTTGTTGTTGTTGCAGTTTGGCTGGGGCCGGTTCAAATTTGCCACCCTCCATATATGAGGCTTGCCCTCTACTCACTGACCCACAGGTGCCCCCCTAGCTTCTACTTTCAACACTTTTCTCGCTGCTCCCAATAGTGACAAAGTTTTAGCTCTCTACTAAATTTTATAAATGATTTACAATCATTTATAAAATTTTCACTTTTGCCAGTTCATTCAACTTAATCTAAGCATTAATAAACTTAATTACTAAATTGCTTAAGTCACTGCAAAACCAGTACCCATTATAACACTTTAAGATCTCTTATTTGTTTTTGATACTCAGTGTCTTGGTATTACCTACTACTGGTAAATTTCCTCTTCTTCCTCATTCCTTAACTTTGAATATTTGTTACACAGACAGAAGTGGTATGACTCCAAAGAAATCACATGTACTTACACATCCCAACAGAAATATAATTGCTGCTTTTCAACACCACAGACTAAGCAAAAATATCAGCACTCTTACCTATTCATTCGAAAAACAGTTTAACTTCTTAGTCCACGTGTTCTAAACTTGTTCTAAGGAGCATCTGTTCTCAAAATTTATCATAGAAGTTTCCTTCTTAAATTCTCTATCTCATTATTTATAAACCCTGTGACCTGTAAACTTAGTTTGGCTCTTTAACTTTTTTCAGCTCTTAGAATATTCTATCTATCTGCAGGGATAGAAAAAATTTCATCCAAAGCACAATACTTTTCTAAGTTAGTAAGATTCTCTATGACCAAGATTCTTGGTATAAAAAACCTTTTACTTTTTTAAAGATACAATAAGACAACACCACAGTTAAAAAATACACTAATAGTAGACTGAATTTAAAAACACATACCTACATATTAGAGTCTGAATTTTACTAGTCTAGTAGTTTTCCTTCAGTTACATGTTCTACAAATTAAAATTCCTCTCAACTACATTGTTTTAAATCTCTTTTAAATGTCTGCTTCTCTAGACATTTGAATGTTTATTTCTTTTTTTTCCTTAGAATTCCATTTTCAGAATTTCTTTCTTTTCTTTTTTTTTGAAACAGAGTCTCACTTTGTCATCCTTGGTAGAGTGCCGTGGCATCATAGCTCACAGCAACCTCAATCTCTTGGTCTTAGGAGATTCTCTTGCCTCAGCCTCTCACGTAGCTGGGATGATAGGCACCCACCACAATGCTCAGCTGTTTTTTTGTTGTAGTTGTCATTGTTGTTTGGCAGGCCCGGGGCCGGGTTTGAACCTGCCAGCCCCAGCATATGTGGCCAGCACCCTAGCCCCTGAGCTATAGGCTTCAAGCCCAGAAGAAATTTCTTATAGTAGCTACTGACAACCATAGGTCATATAGCCAGAAGGGACAGGGCTTAGAGAATAAGCTTGGTTTAGAATACCTTGTTTTCTAGGTTAGGCAAAAGGATGCCTGGAGGAACAGAATGGATTCTTCCAGTAAACAACGAACTACTCAGACTGAGATCAAGAACCCAAGTATTACTTGCAAATTAGTGAATGAGGTTACTCCAACCAAGACAAAGTACTTTTAAAGCAAGCATTTGAAAGATAGAGAGGCCACGGTGATATTATAAGAGAAAGATGTCACATACCAACTGCACCTGACCCAAATGTATCATCATTGAATTGATCAATCTCTTCATCTTCCTCTCCCAGGCCCTGAAATGCATCTTCATCTTCATCTAGAGGACAATCCTCCAAAGACTAAAAAGAAAAAAGACATTAGCTATTCTTGAAACTCACATCATCATTAAAAAGGCTCTAAAAATATTCACTTTACCTTTTCAATGAACATAATAGTTTCATTATGACTTTTTAAAAAGATGGCATTTTTTCCACTCCCCAATTTCCCTAATATTGGAGGATTTCATTATCTTTCCTTCAGTTTCTATTTCCTATTTCTTATTTCATTTAACTCTCCCTACAAGCATTCCATTTCTCTATTTTATCAAGAAGCTAATAATATCATTTCCTCATGCAACCGAGAAATTAGGCCCACGACTTCCTTTACATCACTGGTTGGAAGAGTGATGACAATTAAAAATGAACACTATTATCTTAATCGAGGTTTATGTATTTTTCAGCAAAATTCTCATTTTCCTAATTAGATTCATGTCATCTTTTCAACTACTTAATTATCCCTTTTTAAAGCTTTTTCATCATTTTTCATCCTCGCCTTCTATCGACCTAAACTCTTTTTTTTAGAGACAGAGTCTCACTATATTTCCCTCGGTAGAGTGCTGTAGCATCAAAGCTCACAGCAACCTCCAACTCCTGGGCTTAGGTAGGCAATTCTCTTGCCTCAGCCTCCCCAGTAACTGGGACTACAAGTGCCTGCCACACGCCCAGCTATTTTTTTGTTGCAGTTTGGCCGGGGCTAATTGCACCCTGCCACCCTCAGTATATGGGGCTGGCGCCCTATCTACTGAGCCACAGGCGCCACTCTAGACCTAAACTTTTAATGACAAAACAAAAAGCTAAGTTTTCTCAACTACAATTAAGTGAACTCTGAAAAAGCTGTGATACCACAAATTCAGCTTCTGGCTTCGCTCTTACAAGTAGGGCAAACATGGGCAAGTCATTGCTTCTGATTAACTCATCAAATACTTTTAGTAATCTATTGTATCTAATTAGGGCTTTGTGCCAGACTTATCTTATGTGTGTCCTATTTTAAACATTTTTCCCCTTTACTTCAGTTTTATTCAACTGATTTATTCTCTCAAGTTTTCTTTAGTAAGAAAAACCTGAAGTTTGGCCTTGGATCACTCCTATCAAGTTTGTTGCCAGTTTTCAAAGATTCAGAACTGGAATTTCACATCTATCAGTATGTGAGTGTTCGATATAAACTCCTTGCTTCGCTATCTCTTAGCTAAGCTGTTCCCCCCGCCCGCCAAAAGTTTAGGCCAAAAAGCTGTTCTTCTCATCTTAAAGATAAATCAGGGATGCAACTACTACTTTATCAGAGGCAACTTCCAGCAGTAATCACGGACATCTATTTAACCAAATCACAGCTTTTTAACATCGAAAATACTGTCAGGAATCATCCAGATCAGTTTTTTCATTCTACAAATCTAGAAACTTTACATCCAGAGATTCGGAGTAGCTCAAGGTCACACAGTGAGCTAGTGACAGGATCAGGACTTTGTTGCCGTAGCTACAACGTCGGGACTGTCACCAAAACCGTGTCTCCTTCCACTAGCCCAGAAGGAACTTCTGCAGGACACGCCCCCCTCCCATCTCGGAGCTCTCTTTAGTCAGTCGCCCCGGTCCAAGAGCAGGTTCAGGCCCCTGGGACTTGCCAGTGGCCGGAGTGTATGGGAGGAGGGTGTGGGAATGTAACTGGAGCTGAGGGTGGGAGTTCCGGGTCCAGGGCGGGAAACTTGTCTCTAGGGGCATTCCTGGGTGACTCTTTCTCAAGAAATGCCACCAGGCAGGTGCAATACTCTCCCCTCTAAGGCTCCACCAGGGGTGGGGCTGGGGGTGCTCTGGGTAAGGAACTTAACGGGCCCTCCCTACACCAAAACGGAGGCCAGCTCTCCCCAGCGGCAACTAATGGGACAGTCCCACCCCTTGAAGGCCGTTCATAGCCTCAGGATTAAACCCGCGACCCTAGGCTAGTCGGGCAGGGCTCCGTCCCAAGGCTCCCGCAGCCAACCCCAGCCCCAAAGGTGCCGCGGGACCGGCGCCCAGGGGGCGAGAGAGGAAAAGGGGCGCGTGAGGGAAGGAGGGGTCACTTCCGGTCGCAAGAACTCACCTCGTAGCGGAACATTCTTGGGGAGGGGGGGAGGGAGCGGGGAGGGGAGTGGGGGGAAGGAGGGAAGAAGTGCTGACTTCCCGGCTCCTCCGTTCGTGGGTCCTCCACCGGCTCGCGACCCCTGGCCGCCGCCGTACGCCGGAGCGTGCGTGGGAACGTGCGCAGGCGCGCCTCGGGCAGGACTGCCGCCCCTCACGGCGCCCGGCGGCGGCTGCGCGGGGACGGATTTGGCGTCTCGCGTCCTAGTCTCAGCGGCGGGAAGGAGGTCCCGTGGCGAGAGACTGCGCACGCGCTGGCCGTCAAGGGCTTCCTAGGTTTCAGAACTCGCGGCTCCGCCTCCTGATTCTCCGCGTCTGCCCTGCTTGGCGCGCCGGGCTGGGAGGCCTGTCACGAGTTTAACGTCAGCGACTGGGCGGAGAAAACCCTTGTGACTGTCACAAGATACGACTTCGAAGATTCCTGGCCTTACCCTGGGCTGGGAGATAGGGAGATTCCTGGGCTGTTTTTCCAGCGTTCAGCACGCTCTTCGGCCTTCTCGGGACTCTTCCTTTGTGGTCTGCACCTTCTGCAGAGAAAAATAGGATGAAAAGTTCGTGGTCCTTGAAAGGTGCAGACTTCGTCGCCACTTTTCAGCGGCTTGTCTCCCACTGAATCAAAAGCAGGTCAGGGCTGTGATTTATGTGGCTTAAGCCTGTTCTTTTTTAAAAAAAGCTGAAGACATATTTGGGGAGGTTTAACTAGGGTGATATTTTTAGGCGCCAGGTGCGTCAAGCACGTGGAGTGAGAGAGCCGTAAAGGGCAGCACAGCCATGGGCTGCTGAGCTGGGACAGCTGTGAGATCTTCCAGCCTGGGTGACGCCGCTCCTGAGAGGATCGAGTCCAGGAAAGAATGTGTCCGGCTTACACGCCTGGGCACCCTGGTTCCGGAAATCTCTTTGGCGGTTTGTTACTTCCTAGTGCATTTTGCATGCCCTTTAGCCCTTTAAAACTATTCCTGCTACCCCCCAAATGAAGACTACATTTGCACCACAAAGAATGAATTCTTGTGGAATTCGCAACCCATTTCTTTGTGTATTTTTCTTTTCTTCCCCCCTCCTTAAAAAAAATTTTTACCTAATTTGTCCATTTTTAGTAGAGATGGGGTCTCGCTTGGTTCTGGCTGGTCGCTAACTCCTGAATCAGACGTGCTAGGAGGCGTGAGTCACCGACCTCTTTGCTTTTTATTTTAGAGACTCTCTCTCTCTGTCGCCCTGGCTGGAGTGCAGTGCCAAGATCATAGATCACTGCAGCCTCGAACTTCTTGGCTCAAGCAATCCTCCTGACACAGCCTCGCAAGTAGCAGGGACTCCAGGCACGCAGCTATTCTTAAAATTTTTGTAGTGTGGGGGTCTGGATATGTTGCCCAGGCAGGTGACTCCTAGCCTCAAATGATCCTTTTGCCCATGCCTTTCAAAAGCTGGGATAACACGTGTGAGCCATCCGCAGGCCTCTCAGTATCCTAAAATGAAGCCTCGCCTACGGATGGTTTGCAGTAAATTCCTTACACGTTAGTGTTGATTGGATTAATCAGACATTGAGTACTGGAAACAGTGGATTTTGACTTAGAAGTTCTAGGTGGGAATCAGTGCTTTGTCAGACATTGGACAACTTTAATAAACTTCTCAGAGCCTTCGTTTCTTTGTAAAAGTGGTACATTACCTGTATGACAGAGTAGTGGTTCAATGACAGGATGATACTAATACTACTAGTAGTAACTGAAGGCTGCCTGGCCCTCTGCTACATGCTTTATATGGATTTTCTCATTGAATCTGTTCTTATGTGCCCCAGTGACATAGGTACTACTATTTTTTCTACTTTATAGATGAGGAACCTAAGGATTAGAGACATTAAGTAATTTGCCCCAAAGCACCCAGTGGCAAATGGGAGAGTTGACAGCTGAGATTTGTCTGACTCCAGAATCTCTTAATCTCAATGCCAAAATGACAAAAACAATTGTTTGTGTGAGCCTGAATCTTAATGAGGTGGAGCAACTCTTTCATTGGCTTGTGCCCACGGCACAGTGGTTAGTGCACCAGCTGCATTTACCAAGGCTGGCCAGTTCAAACCAGCGGCTAAGCTAAACAACAATGACAAGTGCAATAAAAAAAATAGCTGGGCATTGTGGTGGGTGCCTGTAGTCCCAACTACTTGGGAGGCTGAGGCAAGAGAATCGCTTAAGCCCAAGAGTTTGAGGTTGCTGTGCTGTAAGTTGTGACACCACAGCATTCTACCAAGGGCCACATAGTGAGACTCTGTCTCAAAAACAAACAAACAAAAAAACAAAAACCAACAAAAAAACGTGGAGTAGCCCAGGGATAAGATGATAGGATTTTCAAGCATACATGGAACATTATAATGAGTACTAGGCGACAGTAGGTTTTGACAGTTTCCAAAGAATTAGCACTATGTAGACCAAGGGAGGCAAATTACAACCTAGGCTGAATCTGGTCAGCTACCTGTTTTTTGTAAGTAAGGCTTTACTGGAATACAGCTATTTTTATTTATTTATTTTGGTTTCTTTAATCTTATAAAGGTAAAGTTAAAATGATACTGTGTGGCCTACAAAACTTAAAGTATTTACTGTGTGGCCCCTTACAAAAAGAGTTTGCTGATCCCTTATGTTGTAGATCTTGTTTTCTGATCATTTCATGTTAGTAATCAGTAGAAAAATAAACTGGAAAACATATTTTCAGAAAAAAATCTAAAAAGCTGATTCATGAACTAAATAAGAAAACATAAGGCTGGGTGTTGTGGCTCATGCCTGTAATCCCAGCACTCTGGGAGACCAAGATGGATAGATTGCCTGAGCTCATAGGTTTGAGACCAGCGTGAGCCAGAGTAAGCCCTTGCCTCTAAAAATAGCCAAGTAGCACAGTGGTTATGGTGTCAGCCACATACATGGAGGCTGGCGGGTTGGAACCCAGCCCCAGGCAGTTAAACAACAGTGACAACTGCAACAAAATAAAATATCCAGGGGTTGTGGTGGGCACCTATAGTCCTAGCTACTTGGGAGGCTGAGGTAAGTGAGTCTCTTAAGCCCAAGAGTGAGGTTGCTGTAAGCTGTGACACCACGGCACTCTACTGAAGGCAACAAAGTGAGACTCTGTTTCTAAATAAATAAATAATAAATAAAACATAATGGAAAGTAGAAAATATATGTAACGCTAAATGATAAACATTAACATGAAAACTTTTAGGATACAGTTGAAACTTTATATAAGAAAATAACGTCTGAATGTAAGTGAAATATGGAATAAACCTAAAAAAAAGTATAAAGAAAGAATGCAGAGCAGAAATTAAAGACACAGAAAACAGGGTGTCATACACAGGATAAACAAAATTTCTTATTTTCTTTTTTATAATGCCTGTCTGTGAGTTAGATTGAAAATCACTTTAAGAGAATAATGTGGCTTTTTCTTGAGTTGCATAATAGATCCAACAAGATTCAACAAGTCTGAAAAGTGTCCCTTTTGTGGGTAGGAGAAGAGGTGTCCTCTGCATGCCACGTAGGTGGAAGAGGCTTTTGGCAGCTTAGAAAGCGTATCAGTTAGAGCCACCACATTGGCTTTTTTTGGTGTCGTCTGTGCTTTCTCCAGATGTTTTAAATAATACATTGTGATATTTATAGATGCTATACATTCTTGGAACTGTAAAAAACACAACAATTTACTTTCTTGTGAGACTAGCTTCAGATGAAATTTACATCAGGCAGTTCACATCTCTAAACCAGTGATTCCAAACTCGAGCATGCTTCAGAACCAACAAGAGGGCTTTTTTGGAACACAGACTGCTAGGTTCCATCCCCAGAGTCTCTGTTTCAGTATGTTCAAAGTTGAGCCTGAGAATTTGTGTTTAACAAGTTCTCAGATAATGCAGATACTACTAGTTCTGGGACCACATTTTAAGAACTCACATTGTTCATGAGTGCTTGATGAGGTTATAGAGGGAGGAAAAAGAGTAGTAGTACTCTTAAAGTGTCATTTCTCATGTAGTCAAGAAAATTTACAACAAATCTGCCCCTTGGGGCAACAGATCTTAGAAACAAAGAATTACATAACAAAAATATGTACAAGGCAAATTTGTAGTATATTAAAATGGCCACAAGTTCTCTGACAGTTCTTTCTTAATAAATGAAAATTTTCCTCCCTTTCCTCAAATTTGGACTGAAGTTTGATTGCTTTGATCAATACTGCATGGGAGGGGAGATGATGTGCCAGTTCTAGAGTAGTCTTTAAGAAGATTGACAGTGGGGTTTGGTGTGGTGGCTCATGCCTGTAATTCCAGCACTCTGGGAGGCCAAGGCAGGTGGATTGCTTGAGCTCAGGAGTTTGAAAACAGCCTAAGTAAGAGCAAGACCTCATTGCTACTAAGAAAAAAAAAAAGAAAGAAAAGAAAACTTGGGCTCAGCGCCTGTGGCTCAATGGGCTAAGGTGCCAGCCACGTACACCTGAGCTGGCGGGTTCGAATCCAGCCCGGGCCCGCCAAACAAAATGATGGCTGCAACCAAAAAATGGCCGGGCATTGTGGCCGGCGCCTGTAGTCCCAGCTGCTTGGGAATCAGAGGCAAGAGACTTGCTTGAGCCCAGGAGTTGGAGATTGCTGTGAGCTGTGATGCCACAGCACTCTATCCAGGGTGACAGCTTGAGGCTCTGTCTCCAATAAATAAATAAATAAATAAATAAAATTAGCCATGCATGGTTCCAGTTACTCAGAAGACTGAGACAAAGGATCACTTGAGCCTGAGCCCATGAGTTTGAGGTCTGTCTTTGGTGACAGAGTGAGACGCTGTCTCAAATAAAAATTTGTAAAAGTCCATGTAAAATATCCAGCTACTTTGCTGAAGATATCATGTGGAAAGGCCAAAAAACTATATGGACAGAGGGAGGGGTTCATCTGTATTCAGTTACCAGTGATCCCAGTCAAATTACCAAGTATGTGAATGAAGTCTTGAACTCCCACACCAGCTAGCAACAGATGGTTCTCTCAGCTAGCAAGAGAATATTGAATACCTCCATTCACTTTCATGTGGAACACAAGAATCACTAAGCCTTTCCCAAATTCCTGACCCATAAAATCCTGATACATAGTAAAATGGTTGCAATTTTAAGCCACAACATTTTGGAGTAGTTCATTACTCACTAATACATACCTGGACCAAGTCTGCTTAGAAAATTATGCCAAATTTGACTTCACTGGCTTGTGTGTATGTGGGCAGTAACTCTTGGTACAGCCTGCACAGCTACTATAGCACTGGCAACTGCTGCCCAGATGCCAGCCACAGCTGGCTGCTGCCTGAACATGCACTCTGCTGGCCAAGATGTCAGTATGAATGCTCCTAACAGAGGTCTGCTGTCTGAATCTATGACCGATGTCCCTATTGACACAGATGTGGCTGCCTGGACTTTTGCTGTTGAGAGCCTAGTAGAGGCTGAAGAGGAGCTCAAGACTGAGCTCATGAAGGTGGAAAAGGAGATTGTTGCTCTGTTCCAGGTCTTGGCAGCAAAGAGAAGCATTTCAGTGAGCTCAAGAAAAGGTGGGGCCTCTCCACTTTGTGGGGGCATGAGGCAGAGCCTGTCCAGGAGCTGGCATAATGTGCGAAGTCTCTAACACCTATGAGAAAACTTATGAGAAACTTGGAGAGTGGAATGAGAAAGTACAAGAAGACTCAAAAACTCTCTCACAAGCTGGACGCAAGATTTCAATTGTTTTGTCCACACTGGGATCTGCCTTCAGTGAGAAGCTGGAGACCTGAGAGCTGATCTGTTCTCACACACCTTCAGCAGCTACTCCATCCATCCCTCAATAAGCATGGTGGCCATGAAAAACTGCAGCCTTCAAGTCTTTTAAAGACCCATTTGGGAATGTAAAGTCCAAGGTTGTTGACAACCTCCCTTTTCTAAATAGGGGTGGCAAACAGCTCCCATCCGGTCATTGCTTTTCAGTAACTTTGGCCAGCCACAGAACACATGCTAGCCCACCCTGCTCATCATAGCTATAACTCTGTGAAGCAGAGCACCCAGTCCTAGCAAATGAACAGAGTCAGTTAGAAGATAGTTGTGCCTGTCCACACGAAGATGTGACTGCTGCGTTCTCATAAATTAGAGAACACAGATGTTTTATACTAAATTTTGTAGATGAAGCAGATCATTATGCCATTCTTCCTAAGGTGCCGGAAGTGTACAGGGAGGAGAATTCAAAGAGATCCAGCTAAAGCCTAAGCTCCCTTGGGCATCTTGTTAGCTCATTAAGATGGCAAAGGGGTAAAGAATCATTACTGTGAAACAAGTGGCATTTTCTGATCATCTCCTCTTTCCCCAACTCATAGAAGGAAGACAGGAAAACCTTACCTGATCTGAAATTTTTTATCTCAAGAGGCTGAATAAGGAAACTCCATTTTCTGAGTCCTCCAGAAAGAAAACTGATGATCATAGCAGCTCCCTAATTGTTAATAGTTATCTAGTAATGTAGCAGCTTTAACAAAAACAAATTCATTTTTTAAAATGCAGTGTGCTTTTCAAAATTAGGCAAAATAACACAAAAATTACACAAAATTTGTGAATAATGAGAAAGGATTATTGTGTGCCTTTTCGATGTTGAAGATAATAGCATTATCTAACAAGCCTGCCTTAGGATCATTTGAAGTTATAAAGGAAGGCAACTTTGCTTGACTTAGTATTAATAAGATCCCCAGATTCAATACAGAAGATCAATAAATTGAAAATTATTTTTGCCTTGTGGAGATGACTTTCTTTTGGTGGAAAAGATAATCCCAAAGCAGACACAGTTTTATTGCCCTGCAAGACATCAACCAACATTATATTTAACTTTTGAATCTTATTCCACCATTTTTTTCTAGTATGTGTAGTTCATAGTTTCATTATCCACTTTTGAATTAGCTTCACCATTCTGCTAGTTCTTTTCAATAATGAAATAAATGTTTGACACACATGGTATATTTGAAAGAATCAATTTTAACTTTTTGAGAATTATATTAATATTTTGGTAATTATTTAAACTTTTTTTTGTAAAGGACTCAATTCACATTTGTTGAGAATCGATTATATAAAAGGCTGAGAATTTGTTCTGTAAAAAGTCATGAGCAAAGTCTTAGTTTTCTGTTAGGTATGAGTTAAGTTCTGAACTATGAGTATACTGACATACCTCAGAGTTGTTGTGGTTTTGGTTCTAGACCACTGCAATAAAGTAAACAGCACAATGAAACTAGTTCCATTAATTTTTTTGCTCCCCAGCGCGTATAAAAGTTACATTTACACTATACTGTGGTATAAGTGTACCATGGCATTATATCTAAAAGACTCAATGTATACCAGTATACCTTCAATCGTTTTGCTTGTAGAGGATCTTGCTTCTATGTTGATGGCTACTGACTGATGAGGATGGTGGTTACTTAGGGTTGGGGTGGCTGTGGCAATTTTTTTTTTTTTGAGACAGAGTCTCACTTGGTAGAGTACTGTGGCATCACAGCTCACAGCAACCTCAAACTCTTGGGCTCAAGCAATTCTCTTGCTTCAGCCTCCCGAGGAGCTGGGACTACAGGCACCCACCACAATGCCTGGCTATTTTCAAACATGAGGTCTTGCTCTGGCTCAGGCTGGTCTCGAACCTGTGAGAGCTCAGGCTGTCCAACTGTCTAGGCCTCCCAGAGTGCTAGGATTGCAGGCGTGAGCCACTGCACCTGGCTACAGAAGTTACTGCAATAAATAAAAGATTTCTCTGTAGCATATTATGCTGTGTGATAGCATTTTACTCACAGTAGAAATTCTTTTAAAATTGGAGTCAATCCAATTTTGCTTTAACCACTAAGCTTATGTAATGGTCTAATCTAAACCCTTTGTTGTCATCTCAATAATATTCACAGTTTTTTTACCAGGAGTAGATTTCTTTCTTTTTTTTTTTTTAGAGACAGAGTTTCACTTTATCGCTCTCAGTAGAGTGCTGTAGCGTCACAGCTCACAGCAACCACCAGCTCTTGGGCTTAGGCAATTCTCTTGCCTCAGCCTCCTGAGTAGCTGAGACTACAGGTGCTTGCTACAGTGCCCGACTGTTTTTTGTTGCAGTTGGCCAGGCTGGGTTTGAACTCACCACCCTTGGTATATGAGGCTGGTGCCCTACCCACTGAGCCACAGGCACCACCCACCAGGAGTAGATTTTATCTTAAGAAACCACTTTCTTTTCTTTCCATCAGATGCAACTCTTCACCTGTTAAAGTTTAATTATGAGATTGGAGCAATTCAGTTCATCTTCAGAGCTCCACTTCTAATTCTAGTTCTCTTTCTGTTTCTACCACATTTGCAGTTACTTTCTCTACTGAAGTCTTGAGCTCCTTAAAGTCATCTAGGAGGGTTGGAATCAGCTTCTCAACTCCTGTTAATGTTGATATCTTGACCTCCAATGAATCAGGAATGCTCTTAATGTCTTCTGAAATGAGGAATCCTTTTCAGAAAGTCTTCAATTTACTTTGCCCAGATCTATCAGAGGAATGCCTACCTATGAGTAATGACAGCTATTGTCTTATGAAATGTATTTCTGAAATAATTAAGACTTGAAAGTCAAAATTACTTTTTGATCCATAGGCTGCAGAATCAATGTTATGTTAGGAGACATGAAAATATTAATTATCTCTCATATCTATTAGAGTTCTTGGGTGACCAGGTATATTGTCAATGAGCAGTGGTATTTTGTTTGTTTGTTTGAGACAGAGTCTAACTCTGCCACCCCAGTAGAGTGCTGTGGCATTAGTCTAGCTCAGAGCAGCCTCCAACTCCTGGGCTTAAGCGATCCTTCTTCCTAAGCCTCTAAAGAAGCTGGGAGTACAGGCACCTGCCACCTGCTAATTTTTCTATTTTTAGTAGAGATTGCTTTTGCTTGGGCTAGTCTTTAACTCCTGAGCTTAAGTGATCCTCCCAGCTCAGCCTCCCAGAGTGCTAGGATTACAGGAGGGAGCCACCACACCCAGCTGAGCAGTAATACTTTGGAAGGAATCTTTTTTTTTTTTTTTTCTTAATAGTAGGTCTCAGCAGTGAGCGTAAATATTTGGTATGCCATACTGTAGATACGCTGTCATTTAGCATTTGTTGTTCCATTTATAGAGCACAGACAATGGATTTAGCATAATTATTAAGGGTGGAAGGATTTTTAGAATGGTAAACAAGCATTGGCTTCAACTTAAAATCACCAGCTGCATTAGCCCCTAACAAGAGAGTTGGGCTATCTTTGAAGCTTAGAAGACAGGTGTTGAAAGCCATAGATGGCATCTTTTTCCAATATAAGTCTGTTTAGTTTACACTGAAAATATGTTGTTTAGTGTAGCTACCTTCATCAGTTATTTTAGCTAAGATAACTTCCTGCAGCTTCTGCATCAGCACTTGCTGCTTTACCTTGCACTTTTGTGTTATGAAGACAGCTGCTTTCCTTAGACCTCATCAATCAAGTTCTGCTAGTATCAAACTTATCTTCTGTAGTTTCCTCATCTTTCTCACTTTTCACAGAAGCTAGGCTTTGGTTTAAGGGAATGTTGTGGCTAATTTGACCCATCCAGACTACTAAAACTTTCTATATCAATAATAAAGCTGTTTTGCTTTCTTATCTTTTGTGTTCACTGGATTAGCACTTATAATTTCCTTCAAGAACTTCTCCTTTGCATTCACAACTTGACTATTTAGTACAAGAGGCACTAAAACAATTATGCTGGTAACATTAAAGATCATCAATCATAGATTACCAAAACATATAATAATAAAGAAAATATTTGAAATAGTGCAAGAATTACTAACGTGACACAGAAACAAGAAGTGAGCACATACTGTTGGAAAAATGGTGCCAATGGACATGATGAACACAGGGTTGCCACAAACTTTCAATTTGTAAAGAAGATAGTATCTGAGTAGTGCAATAAAGTGAAGCATAATAAAATGAGGTATTTTGTTAGGTTCTTATTGCTGCTGTAACAAATTATCACAAACCATGGCTGAAAATATCACAAATTTATTATCTTATATTTTTGGACGTCAGAAGCCTGAAAGGGATTGTGGTATTATGTTGCTTCTGGAGACTCTAGGGCAGTGATTTTCAACCTTCCTAATGCCTCATTCCTTTAATACAGTTCCTGTGGGTTGAAACTCACAGGTTGAGAACTGCTCTAGGGGAAAACCTATTTTGTTTTCTTTTGAAACTAGAGGGTGCTTGTATTCCTTGGCTTTTAGTCCCCTCTTTCATTTTCAAAGATAGTACCAAAATCTTCCAAATTTTCTCCCTCTGCTTCTGTTTTCACATTTTTCCTCTCCCAATCTTCTGTCTCACATTTATAAAGGCCCTATAATAACATTGGGCACTTCTGAATAATCCAGGATAATCACATCATCTCATCATTTTTAACTTAAATCACATCTGCTAAATCTCTTTTATCATGTAAAATAACATAGTCACAAGTTCAGGGAATTAGGCTATAGATATATTTTGGGAACTATTCTCAGCCTAACATGTATGGTTTGTATGAGTTTTGGGATATATAAAAAAGATTTTTTGTACTATAATGACGAAATATTTTAATGCTGTTGTTTTATGTACTACTTAAAGATGAAAAATGAAAGATGTGGCCAGGTGACTTATGCAGGATCATTAAAAGAAGAAGCAACAGTGTGAATAATAAAATGTGCAGACCACCTCTCTGCCATGGATCCATAGAAGAGGCAACCTCCAGTATTAGTGTGTACTTGGCCGTCATTTAGAGGTAAGGAAAATGGTGGTTTGTCAGGGTAAATTATAGCTTTAGGAGATAAAATCAGAAAACTAATTTTGTTGTACATTCTGTTACTAAATTGGTAAGAGAAGGGGCAGCTTTCGGTGACCTTGCTTTCATTAGTTTCTTTGACTCTCTGAGTATTCCATGGCAGGGATGGGGACATAGAGAATTATTTCCCTCACCTTTTATACAATCAGAAAAAGGATGATTCCTTCTTCCCTGAGCCATTCCCAGTAAAAATATGTGATTAAGGACAGAAACTAGGTGTTTTATATTCAGCATTTTATTCTTACCATAGTATCTATTTTATTTTATTTTATTGTGACAGAGACTCACTTTGTTGCTCCCAGTAGAGTGCTGTGGCATCACAGCTCACAGCAACCTCAAACTCTTGGGCTTAAGCAATTCTCTGCCTCAGGGTTCCAAGTAGCTAGGACTACAGGCGCCCGCTGCAACACCCAGCTATTTTTTTTAGAGATGAGGTCTCGCTCTGGCTCAGGCTGGTCTCGAACTCCTGAGCTCAGGCAGTCTACCTGCCTCTGCCTCCCAGACTGCAAGGATTACAGGTGTGAGCCACAGCACCCAGCCCACAGTATCTACTTTAATGCTTAACAACAATTAACTTCAGAGTAATATGTTTGAGTTGTTCTTTTAATCATAAGCCTATATATTTATGTATGTGTATATGTATATATTCTTTATTTATTTATTTAATTTTTTTCTTTTTTTATACTTTATTCAAATTAATATGAATGTACAATGTTTAGGTTACATTGTTCTCACTTCCAGGGTAAAGTTCCATTTGTAGAAAAGCCCCTCTGCCTATATATTTAACTTTGGGACAGAGTTTCATTTTGTTGCCCTTGATAGAATGCCATGGAATCATAGCTCAAAGCAACCTCAAACTCTTGGGTTCAAGTGATCCTCTTGCCTCAGCTTCCCAAGTAGCTGGTACTATAGGTGCCCACCACAACACCTGGCTATTTTTAGAGATTGGGTCTTTGCCAGGCTAGTCTGGAACTCCTGAGTGCAAACAGTCCTCCCACCTCAGCCTCCCAAAGTGCTAGGATTATAGGCATGAGCCACCACAGCTAGCTGCATTTTTTTTTTTTTTTGAGACAAGTCTCACTTTGTATTCCTAGGTAGAGTGCCATGAAGTTGTAGCTCACAGCAATCTGAAACTCTTGTGCTCAGTGATCCTCTTGCCGCAGACTCCCAAGTAGCAACACCTGACTAATTTTTCTATTTTTAGTAGAGATAAATGCCTTGCTTTTGCTTAGGCTGGTCTTGAACTCCTGAGCTCAAGCAAACCACCCACTTCAGCCTTCCAAAGTGCTAGGATTATACCCATGAGCCACTATGCCTGGCTCATAAGCCAAAATATACAATGGAAATGGAAAAGAATTTACCTACTGATTTATAGCAAGTGTCATTTCACACACTGTACTTATAGGCCCAGTTCCTTTTCAAGTAATTTTTAGTATCTCCTTATTTTACTTTCCAGTATTTTCTGTAGAATCACTAGAACAGAGTTGGAGTGGCAGCATTCCATTCAAAGTATATCCTTGTTCATTGATATAGTTTGGATGTTTCCCCCACCCCAAATCTCATATTGAAGTTTGATCCACAATGTTGGATGTGGAAAGTGTTTGTTTCATGGGGGCATATCCCTCATGAATGGCTTGTTGCCTTCCCTCAGGCAAAGAGTGAGTTGTTACTCTATTAGTTCACAGAGAGAGAGAGCTAGTGTTTATTTTATTTTTAAATTTATTTGTATTATTTTTTATTAAATCATAATTTTGTACATTGATGCATTTATGGGGTTCAGGGTACTGCTTCAATATACAATGTGAAATGCTTACATTGAACTAAGTAACACATCCATTAAAATTATACTCATTTCTTTTTTTTTTTTGTAGAGACAAAGTCTCACTTTATCGCCCTCGGTAGAGTGCCATGGTGTCACACAGCTCACAGCAACCTCCAACTCCTGGGCTTAGGTGATTCTCTTGCCTCAGCCTCCCAAGTAGCTGGGACTATAGGCACCCACCACAATACCTGTCTATTTTTGTTTGGCAGTTTGGCCGAGGCCGGGTTTGAAACTTCCACCTTCTGTATATGGGGCTGGCACCCTACTTGATCAGCCACAGATGCCGCCCAAATATACTCATTTCTTAATAGTTTTCAGAACACTTCCTCCCCGACCCCCAACTGGCAGTTTTTGGCTGGGGCTGGGTTTGATCCTGACACCTCTGGCATATGGGGCCAGCGCCCTACTCCTTTGAGCCACAGGTGCAGCCCATTTCTCAATAGTTTTGAAATGTACCATTGCATCATGCACATTAGGTGAGATCCCCCAAATACCCTCCCTCCTTCCGTGTTCCCCTTCCCCTCCCCTCTCTCTCCTCTTACCTTTTACTTTCTGGACTATAGTTATGTTTTGTCATTCATATGAGTGCGTAGGGGATTATATATTGATTTCATAGTAGTATTGAATACATTGGATACTTTTTTTCCCCATTCTTGAGATACTTTACTATGAAGAATATGTTCCAGCTCCATCCAGGTAAACATAAAAGATGTGAAGTCTCCATCTTTTTTATGGCTGCATAGTATTCCATGGTGTGCATATACCACAATTTATTAGTCCATTCATGGGGTCAATGGGCACTTGGGTTGTTTCCATGTCTTGACTATTATGAATTGGGCTGCAGCAAACATTCTGGTGTAAATGTCTTTGATGTAAAATAATTTCTGAACATCTGTGTATATACCTAGTAGAGGAATTGCAGGATGGAATGGTAGGTCTACTTTTAGTTCCTTGAGTGCTCTTCAAACTTATTTCCAAAAAAGTCGTATTAGCTTGCATTTCTACCAGCAGTGTAGAAGCATTCCCTTCTTTCCACATCCACGCCAACATCTGTAGTTTTGGGATTTTGTGATGTGGGCTAATTTTACTGGACTTAGATGATATGTCATAGTGGTTTTGATTGGCATTTCTCTGATGATTAAAGAAGATAAGGATTTTTTCATGTTTTTGTAGGCCATGCGTCTGTCTTCATCAGAGAAATTTCTGCTCAAGTCTCTTCCCCACATAGAAATGGGGTTATTTATTCGTTTCTTATTGATTAGTTTGAGTTCTCTGTGGATTCTAGTTACCAGACCTTTGTCTGAAGCATAACCTGCAAAAATCTTCTCCCATTCTGAAGGTTGTCTGTTTACTTTACTTACTGTGCTCTTGGCTGTGCAGAAGCTTTTTAGTTTAATAGATTCCAGTAATGTATTTTTGGTAGTGTTTCAGTTGCCCAAGGGGAGGGGGGCTCCTCATAAAATATTCTCTCAGGCCAAGGTTTTATTTACTTTTTTTTTATTAAATCATAATTGTGTACCTTAGTGCAGTCATGGGAGCACAATATGCTGACTTCATATACAATCTGAAATATTTTCATTAAACTGTTTAACATAGCCTTCATTGCCTTTTAATCACTATATGAAAACATTTGTATTCTGCATTTAGTAAGTTTCACCTGTACCCTTCTAAGATGCACCGTAGGTGTGGCCCCACCAATTACCCTCCCTCCACCCAACCTTCCTCCTCCACTCCTCTCCCTTGCCCCTTTCCCCATATTCGTGTGCTATAGTTGGGTTATATAAATTAGCTTCATCCAGGCCAATTTTTTAAAGTGTTTTTCCTTCACTCTCTTCTAGTATTTTTATAGTTTCATTTCTTAAGTTTAAATCTTTTATCCAGTGAGAATCAATTTTGTTAATGGTGAAAGGTGGGGTCCAGTTTCAGTCTTCTACAGGTTGCAAGCCAGTTCACCTAGCACCATTTGCTAAATAGGGAGTCTTTCCCCCACTGAATATTTTTGATAGGCTTGTCGAAGATCAAATGATGATAAGTAGCTGGGTTCATCTCTTGGTTCTCTATTCTGTTCCATAAATCTACCGCTCTGTAATGTGATATCTCCTGATTTGTTCTTATTTCTGAGTAATGTATTTGCTATTCGAGGTTTTTTCTGATTCCATATAAAATGAAGTACTATTTTTTCAAGTTCTTTAAAGGTGCTTTAATAGGGATTGCATTAAACTTGTAGATTGCTTTGGGTAGTATGGACATTTTAACAATATTGATTCTTCCCAGCCATGAGCATGGTATGTTTTTCCAGTTGTGAACATTTTCAGCTATTTCTTTTCTCAGAGTTTCATAGTTCTCTTTATAGAGATCTGTTATGTCCTTTGTTAGGTAACATAAAATTACCTAACAAAGGTAGATGAAATTCCCAGATATTTCATCTTCTTTTGCACTATTGTAAAAGGAATAGTCCTTAACTATATTTTCAGCTTGACTATTGTCGACATATATAAATGCCACTGACTTGTAAGTATTGACTTTGTATCAATACTGAGATACTGCTATATTCCTTGATCACATCTAAGAGTTTTGTGGTTGAGTCCCAGGGATTTTCCAGGAATCGGATCATATCATCAGTGAAGAGTGAGAGTTTGATCTCCTCTGACCCTATTTGGATACCCTTGATCTCCTTCTCTTGCCTGATTGCGATGGCTAAGACTTCCATTACTATGTTGAATAGTAGTGGAGACAATGGGCATCCTCGCCTTGTTCCTGATCTGAGTGGAAATGTTTTCAGTTTTATACTATTCAATATGATATTGGCTGTGGGTTTGCTATAGATGGCCTCTATCTGTTTAAGACATGTCCCTTCTGTGCCTATTTTCTTAAGTTTTCTGATCATGAAAGGATGCTAGATATTATCCAAGGTTTTTTCTGTGTCAATTGAGAGAATCATATGGTATTTGTTTTTTATTTTATTGATATGATGTATTATATTCATAGATTTGTGTATGTTGAACCAACTCTGTAAACTTGGAACAACTTGATCATGGTGTATAATTTTTTTTTTTATTAAATCATAGCTGTGTACATTAATGCAATCATGGGGTACAATGTTCTGGTTTTATATACAATTTTAAATATTATCATCAAACTGGTTAACATAGCCTTCATGGCATTTTCTTAGTTATTGTGTTCAGACATTTATATTCTACATTTAGTAAGTTGCACCTGTACCCTTCTAAGATGCAC
>CAUYON010170837.1:0-22794 GCA_963573935.1 Arctocebus calabarensis
TTTCTTTTTTTTTTTTAATTTCCAGTTTCTTAAACCATCAGTAATGATTTTTACTTAAGCCTTCAATCAGGTTGATAAAATATCTCAGATTGCATGTGAAGCCCCCACACTGTACCCCATGGTTGAACTAATGTACACAGCTATGATTCAAAAAAAGCCTCTTTCTTTAAAACAGAAAAGGTTTCATGGCATACAGGTATAGATTTATTATTTTTTCCTTAAGTATATATGTAAGGTTAAAGTTTTATTAAAATGGGTAGCATTTTAAATGCTGTGAGTTAGCTGGCCGCCATAGCTCTGTGGTTAGCGGGCTGGCCCCACACACCAGGAGCAGTGAATTCAAACGTTGCCTGGGCCCGATTAACAATAATAATAAATAATAATAATAAATGCTCTGAGTGTTGTACGTTTTGTTGCTTTCAATCTGAAACAGATCCTTGCTCTGATTTTGATTTTTATGACCTTGACACTTTTTGGAGATGGAATGTTTATTATCAGTTAGAATTTGGTTAGCATTTTCTCATGATTAGATTCAAGTTAGGCATTTTAGGCAGAAATATTATAGGAGTGATGCTGTGTTTTCTTTGTACTCTTAACAGGTCATGATTTGATTTGTTCTGTTATTGGTGATACTGACTTTCAGCACTTGATTAAGGTAGAGTGATTAAGAAAACCTTGCCAAGTTTTCCTACTGTAAAGTTACTATCTTTATTTTTATAACTCATAAGCATCATTGTGTAGAGGTACTTTGAGACTATATAAATATCCTGTTCTTTATCAAACTTAAACCCACTAATTTAGCAGCCATTGATGTTTCTTGGCGTAATACATTAATACTGATGGTTGCTAAATGGTGATTTTCTAATCTAGTCATTCCTTCTACTTTTATTAGTTGAAAGTAAGGAAGAGCTTATTGTTCTTCTTCTCATTTAATAATGTTTGTACTTATAAATATAGACTCTCAAGAGTATTCCTATTTTATTCAGTGGGTTATAATCTTTTACTATTATTATATGTTTCTATGTTTAAATCATTCCAGATTTGTCCAGTGGCTGCTTATTCTTGCTGGTTTCTGTATCTTTTTGATACATGTCTCTATCATTCTGTCAGCAATATCTTTCTTTTTGAACTAATAAGATGTTCTAGGCTCTTATTTTTTTCTTGCCATAGCACTTCAATCTGCCATTTTTCTTAATTTCTTTCTTTCTTTTGTTATCTTTCTCACTCTCACCCTGGGTAGAGTACTATGGCAACACAGTTCACAACAACCTCAAACTCATAGGCTCAAGTGATTTTCTTGTCTCAGCCTCCCAAGTACTTGGATTACAACGAGCTACATGGTTATTGTATACGTTACAACACGGTTATTTTTTGTAGGAGTCTGCTATAACACCTAGCTATTTTTAGAGACGAGATCTAGCTCTGAATCTGCCCTTTTTGTAAGACACTCTGGTTCCTTTTATTTCCTTTAGAAAATATTTAGAAGCCAAGACCTTGGCCCTAGGTGTGCTCATTTCTATGGTTGTAGCTATCACTAGGCCTGGTGAGTATACGTGTGTGTACTCCTGAGTTCACAGTGATACTCCAAATTCCATTTTGACATCTTGTCTCCCTTTCCATGTTTGTAACTTTTTTCTTTGACAGTTAAGAAATGGAGCTCCTATTATCTTCAGATGTATTTACTTCTTGCATCAATTTCCGTTCTTGCAACACCCTCCTCCCCAATGCTTTTCTTAGTGACTCTGGCTTTGGCATCTCCTTATAGAAAACTGATTCACTGTGTTCTGCCTCTAGTGCCCCATGCTGGGCTACTGTGCCTGTCTGTCCTCACCCCATCATGGGACCGTACCTTGCCTAATTTAAGGAAAAAGGGGCAGGAATCCTAAATCCATCTTGAAATAGACTTTTAATTTTAATTACTTGATTCTAGGTACTAAATGACTCTCACATGGCACTGTGACCCTCATTTTAAGAGTAAACAGTCTGCCAATTAATTTAGCAAAACAGAATATTTGATTTGATAATATATTCTTTTAATATCTGTTGTCTTTTGAGTGTTTCTTTGTGCCAAATGTTGAACTTTATCTTTTTGCTAGTAGATTGTGTCTTGTCCTAATCATTTCTGTATTCTTATCAGAAGTTAATACACAAGGCCCTTAAATGTTTGATAAGTTAACATATGTAGAGAATATGATAAATGTACCTTGAAATGGAAGAAAAGATGTTCTGCTAACATTGAAATGAAATATTATATAAGGTACTGGTGGGTATTGTTGCCAGCCAGCCAGCATCATGAGTTATACTCTAAAAATTAGAATGAACAGTTTTTAAAATACTGTTGTTAGTTGGCAAAGATGAGAGACACTTGGTAATACTAATTCTTCCCATTCTGAAGGTTTATATGGGTGTAACTCTTTCCTCTTCTTTTAGCCAAAGACTTTTTTATTTCTAAAAATGAGGTATGGAAGAAAAGCCTTTCATTACTGTTTTAGGTAGTGAGTGGCTACTTTTTCTTTTTGACTGTGTTATGTTAATATAAAAAACATTTGTCAGGAGTGAACTGTTTCTGAGAAATATATTAGACAATGTTTATTTCCATTATTGTACTAGAATTTTTCCCCTTTTAGGTTTTGTTTGTTTCCTTTTGGTTTCATTTTGTTTAATCCTGCTTCTCTTAAATAAAGCTTTAATTTTGGAGCCAGGTTTCTAGAGTATGTGCTGATATGCTAGGGTGGTACTGAGTAGCCTGTGGATAATCATGATATATGTGCCTAGAACATTAATTTTACTTGAAATTTGGGAGTGGGAGTGACATTTTTATGATGAAGTTAATGTAGGGATCCTAGTGTATCATTTGTGTGAATTTTTAAGGTTAAAAATGAGAAAAGAAGTTGGGTGTGGTGACTCATGCCCATAATTTCAACACTTTGGGAGCTGAGGCAGGAGGATAGCTTAAGGCCAAGTGTTGGAGACCCATATGAGCAACATAGTGAGACTCCTATCCCTAAAAAGATGAATAATTAGCATGCTAGCCTGGGCAACAGAGTGAAACCTTGTCTCAAAAATAAACAAAATAATAAATTTCAAAAAGAATAAGAAAAGAAAACTAATATTTATCAGAGGACACCTCTAGATTGTGCTCCCCAACCATGGAAATATTCATTACCCTTCTCTGCCTACTTCTGTGTAGGAAAAAAATGAGGAAACTACATGTTTTCTCACAGGTTATAAAGTCTGTTTATTCATTTTTTTCTTGTAGCCAATTCAATAACATCTAACAATACTGTCTCTTCTAGCTTTTTAGCTTCCGCAGTTTACTAACCTCCTATAAACACTGTTTTCTTTCAGTGAATAATTTGGTAAGTGTTCATTTATTTTCTAAGGAGTCAACCCATAGAAATGCTTCTTTCCGAACTCTTTTCCTAGGAGACAAGTCTCTGAGCACACCACCCTCAGAGCCTAGCTAATGACAAAGGAGTGTGCTGAGATGTCCTCACTCTTACCCCTGTCTCATTGGCTGAGTTGCTTTCTGAATTGGTTCTCATGCTGATTGGAGACCTGTTAGGTTTTCCCTGTCTGTGTAATCTCATGCCTCTGTGGCCTCAGTTCTTCTTCCTAATCAAAAAACCTCTTCCCTTGGAGACTGCCCCAAAGGGAGAGAAGGGAGAACGGAGATAAATTTGGGTCCAAAATTAAACTTCTCATTTAGTATTGCAAACATTATGTAACATATGTCAAAAATCAAATCATGTTCTATCTTAAGAAAAGAACATAATTTAAGTATAGCTGGTTCATGATGGTTTAAAATAAGAATTAACTAGCTATAGGTACATGAAACAAAAAACAGTACCATACCAGAAGCATGGGGGTAGAGCAAATCAGTAAACTGTTCTTTAAATTAAAGTTCTTCCCTTTGAGCAAAATATGTGTGTATGTGTTTGTGTTTAAATAGCTGGATGCTGATACTAATGGTCATTAATATAGAAATGTCAGACTCCTATGGGTTTGAAATCGCAATCCTCCTCGAGTAAGTATCTTTCAACAGGTAGCTACTGTATAGAAACTGGTAGAGCAATACATTTTTCTCTAGTTGTCAGGAAGCTTTGTACAATCTACATAGAAGATCACTAGTTTGTTTATATTAATGGGGAAATATAAGAACCATGCTTTTCTTTAAACAGCTGAAGGGTATGCAGGTTCTAGTAGTATATACTAGTTTCTTTCCTCTGAATCATGTGTATATGGCGGTAATTTAGTGACTAGGAAGCACTGTAAATTAATGGTTATAATAAATTGATGTCATGCCCACAACACAGCAAGCAGAAAGGATAAATTAGAGACAGAAATAGGAACAGGTTTTTGTCAAGGAAACTTCAAAGCACAGGATGCCATGTTGACTACTTTTGAAAAAGGAAAAAGAAAAAAGATACAAAGGATAAAATACTGAGATTTTAGGCTTAATAAAAGAGATTGCACATCAAAACCTTTTTGCTTTATGCTTCTAAAAATCTCTTTGAATAGTTACAGAATCTTTAAGAAATCCTTTCCATAATTTCATGATTTTGTTGGTGAATGAAGTATGTACTATTGAAAAAATTAGTTTCTATGATGTTTGTGAAATGGTAATCTTAACTCCACCAAATGGTCATTTTTAACCACTTTTTTTTTTGGTAATATTATTTTGAAATAAAATTTAAACTAACATTAACTAACTCCTATCAACCCGTCACCCTGATTCCTTGATTGTTAACATTTACCATGTCAGCCTTATCATTTTCTTTATATGCGTACATTATTTTTTCCTGGACCATTTGAGAGTAAGTTGCCTATTATGCTCCTTAAATATGTCAGTGTATATTTCCTAAGAATAAGAATATTCACTTAAACAAATAGCACAATAATCAAAACCAGGAAATTAAAATTGACATAATACTGTTACCTAACCTAGACTTTATTCATATTTCACCAATTGTCCCAATAATGTGCTTCATAACAGAAAAACCTTCAAAACTTCTGTTGTCGCAGGGTATATACCAGGATCACAGCATTTATTTGGTATGTCTCTTAAAAGTGTCCTTTAACCTTGCCCTTGTCTTTGTTGTTCATGACCTTGACATTAGAACTACAAATTATTTTGCACAGTGCCCCTCTGTTTGGGTTTGTTCGATGTGTCCCCAGGCTGAGTGATGTGTCCTCAGTGCATCATATCAGGAGCATATGATTTCAGTGTGGTCCATGCTGGCAATGTTAACTTTGATCACTTGGTGGGTTTTTTCCCTATAAAATTTCTGTTTTTCCCTTTATAATCAATGCCTTACATATGTAAGAAGAGATTGTGAGACTATGAAATACCCAATTCCTCCTCTAACCATCATGAACTAATTTTGGCATCCATTGATGAATTTTGCTTGAATTAATTAATGATTTTTGTCAAATAATGATATTCATAATTTCACCAGATGGTAATTTTTACACTGAGCAGCTTTGTATTGGGCCTTTTGGTGATCACTTACTTTCTTAGAAGTAATTTGAATGGCCCATAAATACGATAAGCCTTTGTATTGACCTAAGTGTCTCTCTTGTCCTCTGTCATCCCTCACACTTGGATGTATGGCCCCCTCAGAGGAATGAGTGGCCCAGAAGAAGAAGCCCTGTGGCCTGCTGGGATTGCAGACAGGTGCTGATTGTGTGTATAACTGTGTGTATGACTTCCACCTGTACACAGCTGCATCCCTCACGCCCTATTTCAGGGGCTTGTGGCTTCTGGAACCCAGCAGTCTTTTGTAAAATTTGGTTTTAAGTTCAAATAGTTCTTGATAAAATTGATCTGTGAGTGTTTTCTTGTTTGTTCACTAGGAAATAGTTCTTACCAGATCCTATTATTACTTCTAGAAACAAGTGGCTGTTTTCTATGGCAGCAGAAAGTGGAATTTTAAAAGTATGGAATCTAAGTCTATATCTAGTATAAAGCCCAAAGACCAGAATTATGGCTGGTTTATGATGGGTTTTTGTTTTTTTTTTTAAGGTTATATGGCATGGAAAAGCAATTTACATCACTGATACTTTGGGTTTTTTCCCCTTGCTTGATTTCCATTAAATAGGGCCTTTTTAATTATTGGTCTTCATTTTATAATCTGTATCTTTTAGTCTTAACCATGTCTCTAAAATGCCTAAACATACAAACTACTATTTATAAATTAGTCTGTTTAAAGTCTAAAAATAAGCTCAGCACCTGTGGCTCAAGCAGCTAAGGCGCCAGCCACATACACCTCAGCTGGCGTGTTCGAATCCAGCCTGGCCTGCCAAACAACAATGACGGTTGCAACCAAAAAATAGCCAGGTGTTCTGGTGGGCACCTATGGTCCCAGCTACTTGGGAGGCAGAGGCAGGAGACTCGCTTGAGACCAGGAGTTGGAGGTTGCTGTGAGCTGTGATGCCACAGCACTCTACCGAGGGTCACAGCTCAAGGCTCTGTCTCAAAATAAATAAAGTCTAAAAACAAAAAAGAAAATTCCTAAATGAGAGTCACCTCATTCCATCATATCAGTGAATGCTCCCAGGGGCCAAAGATGCCCTCAGACCCCCACTTCTGCCTTCACCGTGTGTGTGAGGTCTCACTGCCCCACTCCATGCCGGCTGCCACCTCTCCGTCTGGCAAGCACTTGTCAGCAGCAGCCACCAGAGTTGCTAAAGCTCATGGAATGCAGTCTGACCCATCAGAGGAGCTCAAATTGAAGGCTGAAGGGTGTTTGGTGGCTTCAGGGTTGTCTTCCTCAGCTGTGGTAATGGCCCTTCCTTGGTTGGGTTGCTGCTCCCTTAAGATTGCTTTTAGCCCCTCCTGTTCTGTCTTGGGCACGGTTCAGGAATGCTGGAAGGTGGCAGTCTTCCTTTCCTTTCTTTCCATCTGTTTAGCCTGATCGCTGTAGGAATACCTTGGCTGTATTAAAAGGAGAAGGGCAGCCGCTACCAGCCCAAGGCCACCAAAGCTGCCAGGGAATACCTATCTGCATTTCTTCCCAGCTGCTGGTGCTTCTGACCTCTGTCATCTCTCCATCCAGTGACTCACTGTTGCAAGCCTAGCTAAGCTTTATCTCCTCTTAGTGCCTTCCTGCCCTTCTTCCCCTCTGCCAGAAAAAGGAACACCATTTCTTCACTGGTTAGTGGATCAAATTAGCTCCAAAGGACCTGAAGCAGGTAGGCTGGGACTGCTTGCTTAGCTTCCTGCTGGTTCTTAGGGCACTATTCTTAGGCAATGCTCATTCCTTACACCTTTTTCCATAGGATTTGCAGTGGTTTCTCTTGCCTTAATGTCGAAATTCATGGAAGGCTGGGGGAAGTAATAGGCCATCTCTTCTCTAAACCCAGCCTCACTGTGTTCTTTGTATAGTGGATTTTTTGCCACAGACCTGCATCACAATCTCAAATGGTTCTGCATGTACCATTCTAGAGAATCACTGCTCTGTAAGAGGAACTAAATGAGATTATTTTCTGCCTCTCTTCTTCCTCTTCCTCCTCCTCCTCTCACAACTCCCCTAAAGGCACACCCCGGAAGTCCCAGGGTCCCACTGCAGGGAGTCCGTGACATATTGTGTGTCAGAAGGTACAGGCCTGGTGGAACTTACCACAGACCCTGGCTGAGGCGAGGAAGGGCTGAGTCTCAGGTGGACAGGATTTACCCAGGGAGGCCACTTTAGCATGAGTGGCCATGGAAAACCTGGCTCAGCTACAGAACTGTCACAGCGCAGGCCTAGCAGAGGTAGGAAAAGTAGCCAAAATGTGAGGGAACTTAGGATTTCCCCAAAGGAGTTTGCGGAATTGAATTATTCCCAGAAAGCAAGCACTATGAACAGATTTCCATATTTTTGTTTGTTTGTTTTTAGAGACAGAGTCTCACTTTGTCACCTTGGGTAGAGTGCTGTGGCATCCCAGCTTACAGCAACCTCCAGCTCTTGGGCTTAGGCGATTCTCTTACCTTAGCCTCCCAAGTAGCTGGGACTATAGGCACCTGGAACAACACCCGGCTATTCTTTTTGTTGTTGTTGCAGTTTGGCTGGGGCCGGTGCTCTACTCACTGAGCCACAGGCACCACCCCAGATTTCCATATTTTTAAAAGACTACCCCAACAGGAGAGTCAGAGGCAGGCGAGTCTGGGGCAGGGAGACAAGAGATTTCTGTAGCAGCCAGGTGAGAAGTGAAGACAGTCAGCTGAGAGCCTTGCTGGTGATCATCCTAGTGCCTGAATGATAATAAATATTGGGAATTTACAGATGTTTTATGCTATAGAGTATTAAATAACTGTATAAGTATGCTTGGCATGTGGTGGATGTTCAGAAAGTATTTGTTGTCTGAAATGAATTGTACAAAGAAATTGCTCTTTTACATTATGCAGAATGGTGTTTCTAAGAGCTTTTGTGACTCATTTACCCCCAGTTGCTGATGCAGCTGTAATGCTGGTTAGAAACAGGGGTTAAATGAACATACTCTGCTATTCGTGGTCTTTGAGGGTTCTATTTTAGGGAGTACTATATCTGTTTTTAGTTTCTTGAAATTGCCTTTTATACATGAAACCAAAGTAGAATGAATGTTTACCACAGAGTATAAGGCCACGCCACAGCAGTACAGCATGCTTTCTGCTCTGGTGTTGATACTTCTAGGATTTTCATTTAACTTGAATCAAATACATTTTATTGTGAGAACATCTATAAAATTTTAAATTTGAAATTGCTTTTTAAAAATTTTGTTTTTATCTATGTCAAAATACACATAAAATTTATTATCTTAACCATTTTCTAAGTGTACAGTTTAGTAATGTTAAGTAAGTGTATTCATATTCTTGTGAGACCATCCTTTGCAACTTTTTTTATCTGAAGTTCCCTTTTTTGGAGGAGGTCTGTTAGAATTGAGGAGGTAGGAAGCTAGAGATATAACATCCACAGGCATAACATGGTAAGGTGTCTTGGTGTCAGGAAGACACCACCTGTGTAGTCAAGCATGGTGGTTTGGCCCTAGGGAGAAATTTGGCTGTGAATGGGAAGGCAACTGCTTGGGAAGGAGCCCCACATTTAGGAGGAGAATTTGTTTAGTCAGAGTCTACATGGACCTGCCTTATAGCCAACAAGTGGGGTGCCAGAGTTAAGATGAAAGGTGTTAGAGGGCCAGATGGTTTAATATTGTACGCTTTACAGGTCATAGAATCTTTGTCCCAAGTACTCATCTTGCCCAGTATAGCGCAGAAGCAGCTGTGGACAGTAACTAAATAGGCGAGTGTAGCTGTGTCCCAGTAAACTTATAACAGGCAACAAGCAGATTTTGGCTCATGGGCCATAGCATGCCAACCCCTGCTCTAGGTTACAGATGTGAGTGGTATGTGACCTTGGGCCTGCAACTACTGGCTGTTTCCTTATCAAATTACCCAGTTTTCTCAAAGTTCATTTCCTCCTCTGTATATTGGGAATAATACCTATAATAGCAAGGTATGGCATATGGATTGCATGAAGTCAGAAGTAAAATGCTACTCAGAAATTAGAAACAGTTGCATTTTTTGTGACATGTGATTCTTAAAAAAGGCATTTAAATCATAGTTTGTTCATGGAGTCCTGTGTTTAATGTAGGAGCACGTGTATAACTTATAGGATTTACAGAAGGGCTGAGCTACTATAACAGACACCTGAGAAATGCAGTGGAGATAACTGTTAATTTCTCTGTCCAGTGGCAGTATGGCTGTTCCAGCTGTTTCAGGACGTCAGGAAACTCTGTCCTCACAGTCGTTGAAGGATCCAGGGTCTCCCATTGCTTTCCCTTCGTCTCCTGTGGCGTTATGCTCAGTGGGTATCCTGGTTACTGTGCTTGGGTGACACACGGTGCAGAAGGAGAAAAATCATCTTGGGAGACAAGGGAGGCCTTGGGGCATATCTAAAGACAGAGGGTCAGAAAGCAGAGCCAGGCCACAGTCCGGCACCCCAGGGAAGGAGGACAGACACAGGTCGCCAGAACAATCTGTACCTCCCATAGTAAGTCCATAGCTGCAGCTTGTCCACTCTTTCTTTTGGACTTTTGTCTCTTGGGTTACAAGTGTAAGGCATCTCAATATCACTTTAGGGAGTCATGGTAGAATACCAAGGTCAGCTATTTAAGGAATAGAATTGTAAAATGTCATTGAATTGACTTTTAGGTTAAAATGCTCCTGATTTAGAGATCCAAATAGGCTTCTCACAAGCATTGACAAGAGCCTTGCTTACTAGCTACTTGGCCACCAGTATATTGTTTTCATAGTTTCAGTTTTATGTTTGCTGTATTGTAATTTAACATAATTTTACAATTTAAAATTATGTATGTGATTCAATATTTATCATTTATCATTATAAATTACTTATAATTTAACATAATGTAAATGTTATAATTTGAGGTGTCCTTAGATACTTGACCTGAACTCTTCTGTCCTGGAAAACTATTCTGGGGGTCATGGTAGAAATAAGGACTTAGGAATGCGATCAAAATATAAACTAGCAGATCAGTCCAGATGAGATTTCCCTTGGACTATCTTCCTTTAAATTTATATTCTGTGGCTTTCAGTTTTACCTTTGCCACAACACTAAGCTTGGGAGTGCATTTATGGTTAAACTTGTATTTGGGGGGCACAGAAATGCCTTATTATTAGTTATCAGAGCTTAACCTATCTTTTCGCAAATTGGATAATGCTACCATTTTTTGTGAAGAAATAAAGCGAAATTTGGGGGTTTTGAATATTTGCATAGATACATACTTGTGAGTCAGGTAAAACAAAGACTATAGTATGATTAAAACTAAACATGCTCAACAGTTGGGAAAAAACCAGGGCATTTACCTTTAAATTATGGTTATATTGGTTGCATTGGCTAATTGTGCTATAGTTTACATATTTATATAATTTACGGTTTACATTCATAGTCTTAGTTGTAACTCTCAGTATATAATACCACTTAGTAGCATTACCATGTTGTGGCTTTTCTTAGTTACTTTGCCATTAATTTTACCCTAAGATAATAGCATGGTTATTGCTGGGAAGAATAGAATTAGTGTTTCTTTTTTACCTCTCCAATTTCTTCCTTATTTCTGCCAGTGAACATGGGTCCACCCTTCCCCTTTGTTTGCAATGGCACAATACCATCTGACCCCTGGCCTTAACATTAGCATGAAATGCCAGAAAGGGCCTGACCAAGAGGCAGGGAAGGAAATACGTTTTCATTTCTTCTGATACGATTCATATTTAGGGGATTGTTTAGTTTGAGTATGCTTATTTTACATTTACATCTGCTTTTTATATCTATATGTAGTTTATATTGACTATCTGGATACTGTGTATCTGGAATTTGAATCTGTGTGATAGTGTCTCTTGCTATGACCCCACACACACTCACACCTTTTTTTAAATGAAAAATATCTGTACTTCTGGCCTTTGATTGATACGTCTTAACTTACTCGTTTACTGTTAGCCTTTACACTTACCTACGTCTGTGAAATTTTTGTTGTCCTTGTAGCATATAATTTTAGTGTCTCTTTTCCTTTAGTTGAAGTCCTGATGGGTAAATGGTAGAAATAGCTTGATTTTACTTAGCAAATTCATGTTGTTAACCATTTCAGGAAAATGAGATGGTCACAAGTAGGATTATTACTCAGGCATAATGTAAGTATACAAGCACTGTATAGTTTATAAAATATAATTAGTTATGTTACTATGTGTGTGTTTATGTGCATTAGAATGATTATGTTTTAAATCTCAGAATAGAGGCTCGGTGCCCGTAGCTCAGTAGTTCTGGCACTGGCCACAGACATCCGGGCTGGCGGGTTCAAACCCAGCCCAGTCCTGCTAAACAACAGTCACAACTACAACAAAAATAGCTGGGCATTGTGGTGGGCACCTATAAGTCCCAGCTACTTGGGAGACTGAGGCAAGAGAATTGCTTAAGCCCAAGAGTTTGAGATTGCTGTGAGCTGTGACACCATAGCACTCTACCAAGGGTGACATAGTGAGATTCTATCTCTTAAAAAAAAAAAAAAAGAGTAGGTTTATGAGTAATTCCTCCCTTTCTAGTTTTTTATAATGAATATACATTGCTTTAAATAATAAAGTATAAAAATAGCAATCATAAGTGATGTAAATATTTCTGTTGGATGGCATTTTAAGATTCACATGGCTTGAGTACTGATTTAAGACCACCCTTCATTCACAAATCCCTCTTTATTTCACTATAGCCAGTCTAAGACACGTCTTCTGGAATCTATTCAAAACATGGGGCAGAAGTACATGAGCCCTTTTCCTTTTAGCATCATTTTCAGAAGTGTATGCTTGAAAATAGAATTTTGACTTTTTACGATGCCTGCTATTGACCCTCCTACCCTTCACAGGTCTCCCTGTCTCCCAGTCAAACCTATGCATACAAAAAGTCAGGGTTTATGATTTAATTTAGAAATAACGGTCAGGTTAGAAAATGGGGTTGTGCAGGATCCCCATTGGAGATCTCATGTGTGTGGTAGTTCTGTTCCAGAGTAGGAAGTTCTGGTTATGAGTGGTTGAATACCTTTCTTTAGAAGCAGCTCCTTCATTCTCTTCCATTTGGCACTTGACCATTGCATAGCTTTGTCTAATGGTGCAGAATCCCAAATAGGAAACAAGGAATATAAGGGAAAATTGATGGCTAGATAGTTGTAGTAGCCACATAATTACAGAGCTGAAATTAATTTATATGTTACAATTAAAAATACACTAGTGAAATATCATTTTGAAATACTTTAATTTTAAAGTGTTGTCTAGCCTCTTGAGCTGTTTCTCAGCCCGAGGTGCCCATGTGAAGTATGGGCATAAGACCTAGAGCAGGGTCAGAAAGAAACCAGGAATAGACAGATTTAATGAGTTGAAATAGATTTTCCTTGAATAAACTTTTTAATTTTTTCCTTTCAGTTTAGAGTACTTGGTGGTCTATGTGCTAATGTTAATAATAAAAGGTACCTATTACTTTGTTTTAAGAGCTCTTTTCTTTATTTTTCTAATTTAAAGATCATTATTACCAGTAATGACTTTCCTGCTAAAGACTCAGTAACTACATGTAGAGAGCACCAGGAAAATTATTTAGTGCTTTTGAGTTCCTTCCACTTTAAAAAGATGTGCAGTGGCCTTTGGATCCCACTCTGTCTTGGTGCTGGGCCAAGACCAGGGCAGCTGACTGCCCGTAAGCCCAAAGAGGAAGGAAGCGGGTAGAGAAAGATGTGGAAATCCTCAGAGATGGTCCTTCCTTTACTGTTACCTCCACTGCCGAGACTCAGTGCCCCCACCTCCTCACAAAGCAGAAACGACCTCAGTGTGGTCTCCACGGCCAAGAGAGTGGCTTTTCTTGTGCAAGGAAGATTCCTAAAGGTGCACATCCTCCCAGTGTGGACTGTGGTGCTGTCCCCAGACCCCATTCCTTAGTGCCAAGGATGTTTGTGTTGTGCGCATGTTAAATAGGGGAGATTTCCACTCTTTTCTTTCCTCTTACGCTTTATGTGACCCAAATTTGGTTCTACTGAGTTACTATGCTTGATCAGAAAGTTCTGAGCAGTCATTTTAGGCCTTCAAACCTTTCTTATTGATCATGCCATTAAAACAGGAACACGTGCATGTGGGCACACACAGACACACACGCTAGACACTGGGGCCTCATCCCAGTGGAGAGAGAGACTGCTCCGGAGGTCAGAAGTAGGATGCAGCATGGCTGAAGAGGCAAGAGTGTCCACCTGCTCCCAGGTGGAAGTCTGGCTGGTGACCCAGCCAATGTGCCCACTCCTTGCTCTTGGGTCTGGCCCCTTGCCCAGAGTATGGGGTTGGATTTGCTGAAGAAATGAATGTTGTAGAGAGGGTGCAACATATTCTTTAGTCTGCCTCACTGTTGGTTGCCTCTGGAATGCTTCCCTCAGTGCCTCAGGCCTCTGCTTAGTTTTCCCCTGCCGTAGAGGCCTTCCACGACCCAAGGATGTGAAATTGCAACCCACCCTCATTGCTTGCCACCATCTCTCCTGCTCCTGATTCTCCCACCTCAACTCCCAAGAGTGCTAGGATTACAAGTGTAAGCCAGTGTATCCCCTTCCTTCCCTTTTAAACTTGGCAACCACTGATTTTTGTTTTTAACTGTCTCCATAGTTTGCCTTTTTAAAAATAATGTTGTATAGTTGGAATCATACAGTATATATCCTTTCCAACTAACTTCTTATTTTAGTAATACGCATTTAAGTTTCCTCCATGTCTTTATGGCTTGATAGGTCTTTTTTTCAAATGCTGAATAATATTCTATTATGTGAATGTGCCACAGTTGATCTATCATTTTACTGACTGGAGGACATTTTGGTTGCTTCTGGGTTTGGTGGGTAATGAATAAAACTGCTGTAAACATCCATATGCAGGTATTTGTGTGGACATATATTTTCTCTTTGGGGGAAAATATCAAGGATCACAGTTTTGTGGTTATAAAGAGGAATTTTTGGATTATGAGTGTTTGTTTAGCATCATAAAAAACTGCCAAATTGTCTTCCAAAGAGAATATACCATTTTACTTTCCTTCTAGCAATGAGAGTTCTTGTTGCTCCACATCTTTGCTGACTTTTGGTGTCACTGTTCTGGATTAAGGCCATTCCAATAAGCGCATAGTGGCATCTCATTGTTATTTTGATGTGAATTTCCCTAATTATTTATGATTTCTTTTCCTATGCTTTTTGCCATCCTTTTATTTTTGGTGAAGTATCTGTTAAAGTCTTTGGTCGCTTTTCAGTTGGGTTGTTTATTTTCTTATGGTTGAATCTTATGAGTTCTTTGTATGTTTTGGATAAATCTCTTATCTGATAAGTCTGCAAATATTTTCTCCCACTTTGTGACTTATCCTCTCATTTTCCTAGCACTGTTTTTTATGTGGCAGAAGTTTTTAATTTTAATGAAGTCTGGTTTATCAATTTTCCCATGGATCATGTTTTTGGTGATAAAAGTCATCAGCAAACCCAAGGTCACCTAGATTTCTTCCTGTTTTCTTTCACATTTTGCCTTTTGCATTTAGGTTTGTCATCCATGTTGAGGTAATCTTGTGAAGGGGGTGGTAAAGTCTGTGTCTATATTTTGTTTTCATGTGGGTGTCCAGTTGCCCCAGCACCATTTATTGAAAAGCTTATCTTTTCTCCATTATTTCCTTTTGTTGCTTGCCTATGTTTTGAAAACTATCTGCATTACTTACTTGGGGACTTGACATTATGGAATTTAAGGTTTAATAGCTGCACGCCCCCCTCCACTCCCTTTCCTTTCCCTACTCATTTCTCCAGCAAAGTTTTTCTTTTGCTTTTGTGAAAGAAACCTTAAAGAACTCGTGCCTTTATGAGGTAACTGCAAAGTGAGACTCCCCCTCAGACCTAACATGCACTGGACGTGGTGGCAGGCAGTGAGCAAACCTGCAGGGGTGGTGCTGAAACCTAGGCATCAAAACTGTTGGCATTCAGCACCCCACATACACATGCTCTACTCTGTGCAAAGGACATGAATACTGACAGTTCTGATTGTAATACATGAAACTACAGTGTGGTACACACCGCTGGGCTTCTGAACTAGTTGCTCCACTTTGGGGCTGGGAGTGCTCCCATTCCCCTCACTTGCTGGCCTCCCTTCCCTGACCTGGCATCTCCAGCGGCCATCCAGCTCTTCAGCCTTCCTCATCCACACACTGCCTCAATCTTCAGGGGGTTGGTTGGTTTTTTATTAGTAAGCTATTATTTGATTAAATGCTATTAAATTTAAAATGCACTGAATGCCCTTATACAGAATGAGATTCTACAACACATCAGGTATAGGTAAAAAAGAGTCCCAGCCTGGAATGAACTTTCAGATCCTATTTGGCCCATTGATTTATTTTGGCTTGTATCACTTTTCCCTTTTCTTTTTTTCTTTTTTTTGAGACAGAGCCTCAAGCTGTCACCCTGGATAGAGTGCTGTGGCATCACAGCTCACAGCAACCTCCAATTCCTGGGCTCAAGCGAGTCTCTTGCCTCCGCCTCCCAAGTAGCTGGGACTACAGGTGCTCGCTACAACGCCCGGCCATTTTTAGGTTGCAGCCATCATTGTTGTTTGGCGGGTCCTGGGGCTGGATTCGAACCCGCCAGCTCAGGTGTACGTGGCTGGCGCCTTAGCCTGCTGAGCCACAGGCGCCAAGCCACTTTTCCCTTTTCTTGTCCCTTCTTTTCCTTCTTTTCTCCCCTTTACGTGGCTGGCGCCTTAGCCCGCTGAGCCACAGGTGCTGAGCCACAAGTGCCGAGCCACTTTTCCCTTTTCTTGTCCCTTCTTTTCCTTCTTTTCTCCCCTTTTCTCTCTTTCCTCCCTGTCTCTGTCTCTTTCTCTCATTGCACTGGTTGATAACACTTAAATGTTAGGACTTTTCCACAAACTAGCCAGATCTCTGGGTTCCCTTTTGCTCTCACCACACCATGCCCATTTCTGCCCCTTCTGCCCAACACCCATCTTGCCCCAGTAAGCTTGTTTTCAGTTTTGACCTGGTTTTTGGTGGTCTCCTAGACTACAGCTTGCACCATTTTAACACATGGAGATGTTTTGTGCCAGTGTGGCATTGGTATGTGATCCATACTGCCTGGAGTAGGGGAGAGCACTGAGGGGGCATGACCCTGGCCCTTGAGGGAGCTAGGTTTTGGAAACACAGCTTTGGACAGAGGCCCTTCTTAGACGTCCTTCTTTGGCAGGCTCAGGGCTGGGACTGCAGTGCCAGGCACTCAGCTGCTGTATCTTATGTGCACACTTTTTCTTTCTTTGTACATGGCCTTTAGGATTTTCACTGCCTGGTACATTGCCTTTCACATGAGTGTTCAGTAAATATTTGGTGCCACATTTACACAGGACTTTGTTCAAAGATAGTTTTGCCTATCTTCATTTTGCACAATGCTGCCACATTAGCAACTTTATTAAAAAAAAGAAATGGAGTGCTCAAGTGACTGCTCCAGTTAGATATTCACAAAGGGCACAGATGGGGTGTATATACAGTTTACTGGCTTCAGATAAGGGATCTCCTACCACTTTTGCTGCTGCTGATTATTCAAAACTTGGAATGTTCACTTGCAAAATCTTTTTCAACTTGATCACTCATTGTCTTATACTGAAGGCTTAAATTACTACCAGTAGCTTTTGTTTTTACTTTGTCAAGCTTAATTCTCAATTATTTTGAAGTGGGTCAGGCTTCTCTAAAAGGTGTTTAGATTTCTGAATGGAACACTAACCATTCAAGACTCATTCATATAATTCTTATTTTTTACCACTAAAGTCCCAGCTTAATTAATTCCCATGACAATTTTAGTTTATTGAATGGAGTCTTTAAAATACAGAAAACCTAATCTTGAACTTAATTGGATGAAAATTGGCAAAGCCTGTGCAAAACTAATTAAGAGCAACCTAATAGGGACATGTAGGATAACCGTATGTCCTGAAGGCCTGAGACAGGCCCAGTTTATGCTGGTGGTCTTGGCCTAATTATTAACAGACCTACTCTTTCACTTCAACATGTCTTGCTTTGGACAGGAAATTATCTGAAAACCCTACCTGAAGGCATATGAGAATGGTAATTTAAATATGTAAAAACTGGTGACTTTGGCTATTAAAATTACCAATACTTAAAGTCTCTTGACATTAGACAGCCCATATTTTCTTTGAACCAGTTTTTCAGGACAGAAAGATAAGAAAATAAATTCTCTGTAATGAATTGAAACAGCATAAATCTGAATGACAAATTGTCCATCCACAGTGATGATTGCCTGTTGATGTGGTCAAACTGTGTATATAATGAAGGACAGTACTGTAAACAGTTAAAGGGAAAGAGGACTTAATGAGAATGTTGGCTTTCCTGGGAAAGGACAAGGACATTTGCTAATGAAGACCATGGAAGGTATTTGTTAACTGCAGATTAGATGTGGGTAGTTGATGGTTATTCCCAGCTGGCCTATAAATTCCTGGGAATAGTGTGACCTTGGTATTAGCCCCTTTCAGATTTGCCATAAAATGACACAGGGACCTAAAACATCTCACAGTTAGGGAGGTGGCTTTACTGGGGTCGAAGAGTGTTAGAATAAAGATTAAAGATTTATTTGATGGATAGTGGAAATTAAATGAAGCCATCAGTACTGCTATATGCTTCTTAAAAAGGTGTCTTTAGGAAGTTTTATTTTTGTTCACTTGTTTATTTTAAGCAAGGAATAATTTTGTGATTATTAATAATTGTGTCTGTTGACTCTGTTGTTCAGGCATCAGCATAGCTCACAACAACCTCAAACTCCTGGGTTCGGGCAATTCTCTCCTGCCTCAGACTCCTGCAGTATCTTTTAACTTTGTGTTTTATAATATTCTTTTACATAATGTGCCAAATTATGGATTATTCAAATACTTCATGATTAGAAAATCCTCTTAAATGCTAAATTCGGTACTATTCAAAATAACTCTTTGTTAACAAAAAAGTCATTACCTATTTGTTACTCCTGGAATTACTAAAATGAACTATGATGAGTTTATGTTCTTATTTTGTTTTATAGGACTTGAGTTTTGTTTGTATAGGATGGAAATGGTTAATAGGGATGAGTTATTACCCGTAATGTCTCATATATAGTTTTACCTGGGAAGGTAACCTCCTCTTGCAGCTTCAGCCATGTCAGGAGCAAGTAGGCAGGAAAACCTCAGGGATGCTTTAGAGGATATGGTCATATAAGAGCTTTGAATCCTTCACCATGAATGAGTCTCTAGTACAATTCAGTCATTTTATAAATGAGAAGACTTGAGACCCAACAAGTTCAAGTGGCTTGTTCAAGGTCTTAGAATTTATTAGTAGCAGAAAAGCAATAAATGCCTCTATACAGTCTTATCTATTAACCTTTATTCTTAAAAATGTTACATTCTAAACTTTCATCCAGAGAAATAATAGCTTTATTTCTATTACCAGAAAATTGCTAAACACTTGATTTAGTCATATGATTATATTAATATTTCCTAAAGGGCAGAGACTTCAGACCTATTGAGTCCAGGAAATTGCCTACATTCAGAAGTAAAATCTCACCTGCATCCTACCTGCATAATGAGTAGCTTGTGGTGAGCATTGAATTAGCCATAATGTGAGGGAAAATAGGTATTCAGCTTAATGACCAACCGCTTTTCGTTGACATGCCTAAGAACAAAATGATTGTTTCATCTCACCTACCATATTCCTTCTTAACATGCCTTTTTAAATACAGTCAGGTGTCCTTAAAGAAAAAGGGTAGGGAATGGGAAAAAAACCTAAATCACAGCAGAGACACTAAAAACTTGTCAGGGTAAAAACAAAGGCAAAAAGGTAATTTGATGAAAACTCTGTAAAGGATTCCAAAATCATACGAATGGCAGAAATACTGCAACAGCAGAGACCACATCCAAAAGCACTGGTATCTCTTGATGTGATCTAATGGGAAAGGTGACCAGGATAGAGGCAAAAGGGTGGTGGAGGGCCCTGAGTAGGTAGCTCTGCACACTCAGAGCACCGAGCCCCAGAGGCCTGGCTGGCTGGAGCCTGGTGAGGTGGAGTCAGGGCAGAGGCAAGCTCTGGGGCTTCTCTTGGTTTTCCCTCCCACCTGGTCCATTTCAGAAATTACCTGTGAATTCTGAATTTCTTTCCCAACCCAGCCATAATATCTCATTGACATTTTTGCTTTGAATTATACTCTATAATCCTTGTTCTTAATTGTAAAGGTTTTCCCTGAAATCTAAAGAACATTTGATTTTCCCTTCTTCATCACCATCTTGCCACACTAAGGACAATGCAAAGAAAAGGGTTCCCACTTCTATACCAGAGCCATTTACAATAAAACTTGCACAGAAATTGAGGACACTGTGCTGACTACAGAGAGCCATTTGAAACTGATTTGGGGCTGCCTTGGCATCACCTGCACTGTTAAGGTTGGGGTACACACCCTTCTCACCTGTTGCTTACGCCCATGTTACTTTCTTTGAGAAAGGGAACTATTTCCTTGACATTTATTTAGATTTTTGTTAAGATCATTACAAGTAGGCTGGGCATGGTGGCTTATGCCTGTAATCCTAGCACTCTGGGAAGCCAAGGCGGGCAGATTGCCCTGAGTTCACAGGTTTGAGACCAGCCTGAGCAAGAGCAAGATCCTGTCTTAAAAACAGCTGGGCATTATGGCAGACACCTATAGTCCCAGCTATTCAGAAGTCTGAGGCAAGAGAATTGCTTGAGCCCAAGAGTTTGAGGTTGCTGTGAGCTATGATGCCATGAAGGTGACAAAGTGAAACTCTATCTCCAAAAAAAAAAAAAAAATTATTACAAGTATGTATTACCTCTAGTCTATTAGGTAGGTAGCTTCTTTGTCCAAAAATTGTTTATATTGTGACAATATTAGCAAGTCTGCTTAGTAAATCATTTGGGACTATGCAGGGGCCACCACCAAGTCTGGACATAGACTTAACTTTATTTATGTTTTCTTTCTTTAATTTTTAAATTTTAATTATTTGTTTATTTTTAGAGACAGGGTCTTGCTTTGTCTTCCAAGCTGGAATGCAGTGCTGTGATCATAGCTCACTGTAATCTCAAAATCTTAGGCTCAGGCGATCCTCCTGGCTCAGCTTTCTGAGTAACTGGGACTATAGACAACTGTCACCACACTTGGCTTATTTTTAAATTTTTCTTTGTGGAGACTGGGTATTCCTATTTTTTCAAGGCTGGTGTTAAACTCATGACCTCAAGCAATCCTCCCAGCTCAGCCTCCCAAACTGGTAGGATGACAGGTCCGAGCCACCGTACCAACTACATTTTTTATCTATTGTTATTTTCTCTTCTAGGTATATTGTTTTTCTAGAATGAATACTTTCCTTTCCTGCTGTTTACTTTTTTGTTTTGCTGTTTTATGTTTTGTTTCAAGAGTTTGGGTTTGGGTTATTTTCTAATTTTTCTTTTCTTTTTTTTTTTTTGAGACAGTCTCACTCAGTCACCCTGGGGTAGAGTGCTGTGCCGTCATAGTTCACAGCAACTTTTAACTCTTGGGCTCAAGCGATTCTCTTGCCTCAGCCTCCTGGTAGCTCGGACTATAGGAGCCCACCACAACGCCTAGCAATTTTTAGAGAGAGGGTCTCGCTCTTGCTCAGGCTGGTCTCAAACTCCTGAGCTCAAGCAATCCTCCTGTTTTGGCCTCCCAAAGTTCTCACAGGGATGAGCCACTGCACCCAGCCTATTTTCTGATTTTTTAAATAGTATTCTGTTTTTGTTTCAAGGATGCAGTATCTCCTATTAGCATACATTGTAGTTCTGGTTTTTATTTTTGTTGTTGAGTTTTCCTTCCCTCATTGTTTCTGTTTCTGCCAGGGCTTTTGTTTTTATTTATTTTGAGAGAAAGTCTCATTCTTACCCTGTATAGAGTACCATGGCTTCATAGCTCATAGCAACCTCAAACTCCTGGGCTCAAGTGATCCTCTTGCCTCAGCCTCCCAAGTAGCTGGGATGGGTTTTTGTTTTTATTTTTTCCCCATCTTCCCATTGGCACCCTTTTCTACTCCTTGGTGCTCCTTGGCTGTGGGTCATCATAGAAGAGTGAAGCAGTGAAAAGCTGAGTGGAAGCTCTGTTGAGGTTTTTCAAACTGCTGTCTTTGCTGTGATGATCCAACTTTGTGATTGATATTTTTGTTGGAGGATGCCAGACATCTGTGGGACTGTTTCGTTGACCCAGAAAAGACTTCCCCTTTCCTGCTTGGGATGGGGAGTGGCGATACATGTTCTGGGGAGGCAAGTGGGATATGAGAGATGGGGGTCCTGCTAAAGACTAAAATCTATTTACAAACTTGCCCCTCATTCCTACCTAGTAGGTTTAATTTCTGGAAAAACTGAATGTCAGAGTTGTGTGTTATCAGGAAATAACCCCAGAGGAGTAAGGGAAAATAACAGAATAACTATTGTAAATGATGGAACCTTCAGTTTTTGCTGCTAGTTAATCTTAATTTAGTTACAACAGTTGGCAATCTCACATGAGTTTTAACAAAAGTCTCACCATCTAGATGGCAAAATAACTTGGAGCATGTCTTTGAGGATGCTGGGTTTCCACCCCTCATACCCACCTGCACCCCTTGCCCCATGGGAGTTGTAAGGAACAGTGGTCTCTGGCTGTACAGGGTGGGAGCTCCAGATCCTGCTGCTCCATTTTCCCAATTCTCCCAGTCTTCCTGTGGTCCTGAGGCTCGAGGGCAAGTCTTTATTACTGGGGGGTGGGGGGGCGGGTACAAGGAGCACCCCAACGGGATTGTGAATTGACTGTCTCTCTTTCAAGCTTTAGTCTTGCAAAGAATTTTCTAAAGCTCTCTTCCTTTTTTTGAGTCATCAGACTACACTCACTTATCAGCTTGTACCTCTGCAGTTTGCCGCCAAGAATCATCCTGGCTGGAAGATGAGCAGCCAGGATGCTTTAGGCAGGAAGTTCATTAAACTAATATTGTTGTAACCCACATATGGAGCATAATAAAAAGAGAAACTAACATAGTCATCCAAACTTGGAGAGTGCATTTACCTTAGTGTAGTTTTTTTTTTTTTTTTTTTGATTAGTTCTAGCAGTTTTTTCCCCCCTTAGGGGAGACTGTAGACTGTAATTTCTTTTTTTTTTTTTTTAATAATTTTATTGAATCATAATTATGTACATTGGTGCAATCACAGGGCACGATTCATATACATTCAAAAATATTTTGATCATACTGTTACAGATATCCTTCATGGCATTTCCTTGATCACT
>CAUYON010170838.1:0-23817 GCA_963573935.1 Arctocebus calabarensis
CGCCTGTAGTCCCAGCTACTTGGGAGGCTGAGGCAGGAGACTCGCTTGAGCCCAGGAATTGGAGGTTGCTGTGAGCTGTGATGCCACAGCACTCTATCCAGGGTGACAGCTTGAGGCTCTGTCTCAAAAAAAAAAAAAAAATCTTTACTATAATTAGGTTTGTTTGTTAGAAAGATAATTACAGTAACAACATGAAGTATGGATTGAAATAGAGACTCACTGAAGTAGATAGACTAGTAAAAGACTGGTTTTTTGTGTTTTTTGTTTTTTTTGAGACGAAATCTCACTCTGTCACTCTGGGTAGAGTGCAGTGGCATCATCATAGCTCGCAGCAACCTCAAACCCTGGGGATCAAGTCATCCTCTTGCATCAACCTCCCAGGTAGCTGGGACCACAGGCATACACCACCACACTTGGCTAGTTTTTTCTATTTTTAATAGAGACAAGGTCAAGCAATCCACGTGCCTTGGCCTTCCAAAGTGCTAGGATTATAGGCAGGAGTCACCACACCTGACCATAGAAGTCTGTTTAAATAGTTGTAGAAAGAGATGTTAAGCTCCTGAATTAAAGTCATACACTGGCTGTAATATATTTAAGAGTTATAATCAATAGGACTCCATTACTAATTTATCAAGAGTGGTAGAAGAAAGACTAGGAAAAAGGTCCTCTTGGACTTAGCAGAGAGCTTCATACATTTTAAACACTCCAGTGATTTTTAGATTAATTAATTATTTTGGTAGATGATGATAATAGTAATCAAGGTATCAAATAAAGGAGAAGAATCAGGTTAAAGGTGCAAAAGTTCATTTAAATTTTAAATACATTGATTTCGAGCTACCCGCAGCTCATCTAAATGGAGAAATCAAATCAGAAACTCAACAGAAAGATATAGAATAGAAATATATATTTAAGAGTCACTGATGAATACATCTATAATTGATAAATGAAGCCAAATAACAGAGTATAGGCCACAGATTGAGGGGTCGGGTCTGAGATAGAATCTTAAAGCACACTAGCATTTGCTATAGGTAGAACAAGAAGGGTTAAAATGGATTTTGAGAATTGGTTATCAAGAAAGTAGGACAGTAAACAAAAGCAAAGAAAATAATATATAGAAAGGCAAAAGAGAAGGTAGTTTTAAGAGAAAGAATAGGGTCAATTGTGTCAAATGCCTCAGAAAAGTAATCACCTCCAAAAGTCACTGTTTGTTCCAGAGATGGTCTGACTTACCTAAGGGTCTGTGTACAAAAAGTCAGGAGGTGTAGCAAAAAACAAATGACATACACATCCATGCAATGGAATATTATGCAAACATTGAAAACATACTGGGGAAACTCTCTATGGACTGAAAGAGCTCCCCTAGAAATAGATCTACCACGAAGCTAATGAGATTTGAGTTTCAGGACCCCTCACTGTCATGCCCCCTACATCTAATTTCACATTAGTAATTTTGCATTATCTGTTCTTAATGAGGACCCCCCCAAAGTATTTATACTAGTCTACAAAAAATTTTCTTTTTACAAAAGTTTTAAAGTAATATTTTATCATTGACCAATTAAGTTATACATTTAAAAGACCTTTGAAGATAAAATAAAATGATTCTGTATTATTCGACCTTTCTTTATTATCCCCTTAGTTTTTCAAAAACCAGTTCCTCCATTAGAAGAGGCCCTCAAACAAATACAGGCATCCAATTTAAAATCAGAAGGAAATCTTCCCTCTGCCCATAGACCAACAATAAACTGGAGGTAAGTAATTTGTGATTATTATATGTAATTACTAGTATATAATGATTACATCCTTTTCTAGTTTCTGGGTTTATAGGCCTTTTTGTGAGTTACTCCTATCTCTATTTTAGAATTTATTATTTTATTTTCACAGATTAAGTTGAGGTAGAGAGGAAAGTAAATTGGAACCTCAGAACTCCAATTTGTTGTCTTAAAGTTTAATATGCTAATAAAACCTGGTTCTGTCCTTGATCTCCAGGATATATCATTCTATGTATAAAACTAAGATCCAGAATAAAATATATAATATTTTGCCTTCTGTGTAAGAAAAGGGAAAAATAAGAATATGCATTTTTATTTCCTTATTTTTGCGTAAAGAAACAGTGCAGGTATACACGAATGACTAGTGAGAGCAAGATTTCCAAAAGTGTATCTTTTAGTTACATAATAAATATATTTATGTTACATAAATATAGAGATCTTTTTATTGAATCATATAATTTTATTAACTATAAAAAATGTTAAGTTAATATTTTTAAAATTAAAATTTAGTGCTAGAAATGAGGACCAAGGAGAAAGCTATGTCAAACAACTCTTTAGTTTATTACCAAATTAAGAGGATGAACCAAAGGATCACCAGATATGCATAATATCTGACTCTTTCCCTTGCTTCAAAGATAGGCATGGGCTGGGAATTTCAACAGGTCAAAAACATTTTGGAAAGAAAATATTAAAGAAAAAGTATGAAAATCCTCTTTCTCATCTACTGCTAGTGCCTTCCCTTGGCCACACTCAGGCATAAATCGAAGAACAAGGGATTATTCATGCAGTCTCCTGGAGCCTAGAGGCAAGTGGAAAAGTGTGACAGGTGAATTTGGAAGGAAAAAGAAAGGATAGCCAACATAGAAGCCATGTGCCCACTATATTTCACAATGAAAACACCACTGGAAACTTTGGACAGAACAATTTCAGTGGCATGGTGGGGGCAGAAAATAGATTGCAATGAATTAAAAGCAAAACGGAGAACAAAACAGACAAAAAGTGGAACTTGACTGTGAAATTAAAAGTGGTAGGACAATAGCCAGGGGCTACATAGGATAGACATCGATTAGTGTGAGTTGCACATATGAATGAGATATGGTCCCCTGCCCAAGAAGTATTTGCAGTTATGTTATAATACAGTCTAATGGTAGTTACATTATAATGCACATGTATAAATACTGTGTAATAGGGGCTATTACAGAAATATTAATAAAGTGATAAAGAGCTCACAGCTGTAATCCTAACACTCTGGGATGATCACTTCAGGTTAGGGGTTCGAGACCAGCCTGAGCTGAGCTCCACTAGAAAACAGAAAAATTAACCTGGCATTGTGGTGGGCTTTCTCAGCTACTCGAGAGGCTGAGCAGGAGTTATCATTGAACCCAGGAGATGGAGGTTGCGGTGAACTAAGCTGACACCATAGCACTATAGCCTGGCAACAACGTGGGACTTTTTCTCAAAAAAAAAAAAAAAAAAGTACAAAATGAAGTTAGAAAGTAGTATTAAAGAATTGTCTAAAAAAGAAGCATGGGTTGGATTTCGGTATGTGCCCGGTTACAGTGTTGTGAAAGGCACAGAGCCCTTGCTCAGAGCTTGTTCAGAGTGGTGGACTACAGAATATGTTGTTGATAGGACAGGAAATGATCTGAAAATATAGTTTGAAATCAGATGTGAAATGTTTGCATGTCTAGGTAGGGAATTTGATTTTTTTGTTTATTTGTTTAGAGACAGAGTCTCACTTTGTCGCCCTTGGTAGAGTGCTCTGCTGTCACAGCTCACAGCAACCTCCAGCTCTTGGGCTTAGGCGATTCTCTTGCCTCAGCCTCCCAAGTAGCTGGGACTAGAGGCGCCCACCACAACACCCGGCTATTTTTTCATTGCAGTTTGGCCAGGGTCAGGTTTGAACCCGCCATCTTTGGTATATTGGGCCAGTGCCCTACTCACTGAGCCACAGTTGCCCCCAAGATAGGGAATTTGAATGTTAGCCTATAACTAGTGAGGAGCCAATCAAGATTTTTAAGCAGAGAGTGTTATAATCCTCTTTATTATTTTAGAAAGATAAATGGTACAAATGTTGAGGAATAGAGGGAATAGAGAGAAATTAGAGGCAAGGAAACCAGAGAGGATTGTACTGGGATAATCCAAGAGATAGATAATTGCTGCCTAAACTTCCAGCAGTATTTTTTTGTATGGTAAAGAGAGGATGGATCTTATTAAAGGATAAAAAAGATTCTGAGTGGTTAGATGAAAGAGAGATGAAAGAGAAGAAAGGATGAAAATAATGCCTTTTCACAATTCAGGAAAGTGATATAAAGAAATAAGAGTTTAAGTATGTTGACCAAATAGAAGTTTAAGACTTGGAGTATAGAGAAAGTAGCAGCTGGAAAACCAGGAAATATCCAGCTATGAGTTAAAAGAATATATGTTAGAAGAGTGACAGTGAAGCAAACAAGAAAGAAAAAAAGATATTTCATTAAAAGAATAGATTATAAGTGTGGTAAATGAAAGAAAAGAGAAAAAATCAAAAGAAGCTAACATTTTGAGTTTTGATGATTTATAAAATTTAGTGACTTTTCAAAAATTCCATTTGCACTTTCTGAATTAGGATAAATATCCATTTAAAAATATGTAAAAAACCATTTGACGAAAGATGTGAAAGGTCAAGACTATAGAAATACAAAGTTCTGCTCGTATATAATGCTGCTTCATTTTTATGGGTACTTTTTGTCTCTGCAACCAGATTCTAATATTCTAGAGGATATTGGCGAAAGCTTACACATGCATTTATTCCCCACAGTGCTTAGTTCAGCACAGTGCATGTTGGAGGAATTCAATAAATACTTTGGATGAAGAAACATAACCAACAGAAGTGAATACTTCTGAGAGTGTAAATGTGGCCTGAAGATTGATAGAGGAGGAGGGTATTCATTAAGACATACACTGAGAAGTAACTTCAGATAGAAGGAATATTAATGTGTGAAAACGATGTAGAGTTATGAAAGGCATGTGGTGTGAAGGGAGCTACTAGTAGTTCAGTTTAGTGTGTATCGTGAGAAGAGAGCTGTCGGCAGAGAGGTTTGAAAAAATCCATGAGTTAAATCATAAAGAATTTTGTTAAGGAGTTTGTTCTAAAAAACAATTACTAAAAGATCTGAAGCAAGCACACATTTGTATTTTAGAACTATTACCAGAATGGAAAAGAATAGGGTAAAACTAAAGTTGAGCAAGCCAGGTCAAGTGGCACTTTAGCTAATGGAAATGATGACTCCTTGACCTATCTAGCAGGTAGATTCAACTATGATTTGTTAACAATTTAAGACCTGGAGGGTGACGGGGAGGAGTCAAGGGTGAGCCCAGGGCTGAGATTTAGTCAGTGAATAGATAGTGAAACCATTTTTCAAAATAAGGACTATAAAGTTAAGAGGGTAGATCTCAAGTTAAATGTTCTTACTGCAAAAACAAAACAAAGCAACAACAACAAAATATATATATATATATAAATAACAATGAGGGAAGAATAAATAGGTTTAGGGGGAGGAAATAATTAGAAGGAAGATGATAAGCTGTAAGTTTGAAATATGTATGGGATAGTCAAGAGTCAATATCTCATGCTAATTAATCTGGGCCATGAATGTAATACGACAGTCGTCAATGAATAATGACTACCAGTGATGGTGTTAGATTCAGCTACACAATCAAACTCCCCTGACTATAACAGGCCATATTTAGCTTCAACTAGAAAAAAACAGAAAACACCACATGCCAACATGAGAACACTCTTCAGTAGAAGGAATTCTTACAATAGGCCACAAAGCAGTTGAAGTGCTGTCTTTGCTATATTCCTACCCCCTACAAGTGACAGCTTAGCTGGTAAGGGTCATAATGCAAGATCACAATGGGTAGGCATCTATCCACCCTGGATTGGAAGCCCCATTTCTAAAGAAGAACCAGTATTTCTTGTAATAGTTCCATATGTAGGGTTCCAAGACCGTGCAAAAGATATGTCCGGTAATAAGAATTACCAAGCACAGAGAAGCGAAAACTATAGCTTCTTATCATGCATCTATAGTTTATTCACAGTCCTCTTAGACCGGAAACAATTTACCAATGATGAGTCATTTTTACTATAATCAATGTGCCTTGTAATACAGCTCAAATCCTTCCTGTTATCCAAGAGAACAAACTGAGAAAGCTAACCCAAAGTTGAAGTGGGACATAGAGAAAGGGGACAGATTTTGTTAACCCTTCACTCACACAGAAACCTAGATAAGATCAGACAGACAAAGTAAATGAGATTACACAGAGAGTATGGGTATGTGAAGAAAAGAAGTTCAAATAACTCTCAAATTCTAGCATATAAAGAACAAGCACAGAAAAAGAAGCTCAAAAAAGAGCCTAAGAAAAAACAACCAGAGAAGTATGAGAATAACCAGGAGAACGTGATGATATGGAAACCAAGAAAATTAAAGTCAGGAAAGATTATTGTCAAGAAGTGTCTGTTTTTGTAATTATTAGGTCAATTAGTTAATCACAACCAATGCAATACACTGCAGTGGGAGAAGTGGAAGCCAAACAGCAGTAGATTAAGGAGCAAATTGAAGTTGTGGAGTGAAGGCAATATAATTTTAGAGGACTCTGTGGAAACGCTTATCTGAAAAGAGAAGGTGACAGACAGAGGAGATTCTGGGAATTTAAACTAATAAAAAAAAATTCTAGGGTTCGGTGCCTGTAGCTCAGCGGCTAGGGTGCCAGCCTTGTACACCGAAGCTAGCAGGTTCAAATCCATCCCAGGCCTGCCAAACAGCAATGACACCTACAACCAAAAAATAGCAGGGTGTTGTAGTGGGCGCCTGTAGTCCCAGCTACTTGGGAGGCTGAGGCAAGAGAATCACTTAAACCCAAGAGTTTGGGGTTGCTGTGAGCTGTGATGCCACAACACTCTACCGAGGGCGATAGCTTGAGACTCTGTCTCAAAAAAAAAAAAAAAAATTCCTATTTAGTGGTGTAGAAGTAATATGCATTTTTTTAATACAAGGCTTGTTCAACTTTTAGGTTTCTTTTTCTGTGTATCACTTATTATCCTTTATGTTAATCAGATACTTTCAGTTGAAAAATCTCTCATATCATGAATGAAAACAGACATTTTTCTTGTTCAACAGTGTACAATTCCTTAAAATCTTAGACGAGTTCAACTGTCAGAAGTACTTTGATTTCCCTCTAGCAAACAAATATGTAGTTATGATTACAGCAAATTTGTGCTAGAATTATTAAATAACATACATCATCTTTGTTTTATGAGCAATGATCTTTATTTTGTATTAGAATACCTAGTTTTCATGTTGTTATAATATGACTAGTATCTATATCTATGTGTGTGTATGTTTATATTTCACATAGATGTTATATATTTGGAGAACAACAAATGTGTACAATATATAGGGAGAATTCTATGGTTTACTTATTAAAAGTTGGACTGATCTCCAGAGATAACTAACAGTATTAAATTATATGTATGAAAGTGCTTTGTAAACTATAAAATGTTATACAAATATGAGATATTGAAATATTAATTGGGTGTTAGGTTATTAGAAATATTGATATTTATTGAAAGTATAATTAAGCTATAAATATTAATAAACTTTTGCCATATTAAAAATACATTTTCATAGACTATAAATCCAAAATGTATGAAGGAATAAAGTAATGCCAAGAATAGGGAGTTTCCAAAGAAGTTCATTAGTGTTCATGAAAGATTGTTCTAATGTGGGAAATGTTAGTAGTAGAAAAAAATAATTTAAGATGTTGTTAATATAATAATAGTCTAACATAAAAAATACACGAAAAGGTTCAAGGCTTTAATGCTTAAGTCTCAAGAAAAATCAGAGAACAAATTCTTAAGAACATAGAAGCTGCTTCAGCAATAATGAAATATAAGAATATTAACAAAGGACTAAAATTTAAAATATAAGAAGTACCCAGCCTTCTATCACAAACAAATTCTTATCATAAAGCTAATATACTTCACACTTCTGATGGGTGTAGAGTAAAAGAGGTTATACACTCTTCTATATTAAACACTTTAATAAAAGATATAGTTTGATATCTATCTCCAATATCCATATATTGATGGTGAGATAGTTGATCCTGAGACACATGCTACACTGAGAAGTCTGGCCAGAGCTGAGCAGTTGTCTCTTTGACCTCTACTTCCCTTCATGTTATACTAGAGGAAAACCTCTGTAAGTTACCCCAGGGACTATAACAGACTGGTCAACATACGGAAGTGGTCACCCTAAGGATCTCGGTCTACTGCCCCGATACACACGGTGCATGTCCAGTCTGTATGAAAACCAGGTCAATTTAAGGAGGTGGGCAATGTGAGCAAGTGGTCAACTATGAAGATTCCACTATAGTACTTTAAATCAGATTTTCCCACCATACTCATTTATCTATATAACTAACAGACTTCGGAGAAGTGAAAATACCCTAAAAGCAAGGAAAGAGAAAAGGGGAGCCTGAATAAGTTACATATATTTTTCTGACCATGTGAGAGGATACTGACTGATCAAAGGAAGATGATCATGGACTCTAAGGACAAAAAAAATAATATGAATCAGAAACATAGAAGGAAGCCAAATAAACCAAAAAAGCCATCTTAATAAGGCTGTCTTTCTGCCTGCCTCTCCACCTGCTTTCCACCTGTGCAGATCCATTCCTGCTTGTCCAGTTGTCTCCACACCTGATCCCCACTTACCTGATCAGCTCTCTCCTTCACGGGCCCAGTTGCTATCCCGTCGTTCCCAAATTCTTCCTAGCTACCCAATGGTTTCTCCTTCACGCCAGCCCCATGTGCTGCCTGTCCACCCATCTGTTCCCTCTACTCTTACACAGACCTTTTTACCAGCCCCTTTAATGACTTACCCAATGAAATATCTTCCTCGTCCTCCAGCCCCGGTCACTTCCAGCATTTCTGACAGTTTCCCTCATCTACCAGCCCCAGTTCCTTCTAGCCTGCCTGACCATCTGCCTCACCCACCTCAAAGTTCATCAACCGTTCCTGAGCCTAACTCGCAGAACAAGTTATTTTACAAAACATTCAGACCCAAACATTTCCTTCCGGCACAGCGTTCCACCCCAGCCAGTCTAATGCCTCCCCTTGTTCGTCGTTCCCTTCCAGCTCAACTGGTTGTTTCCCCAAACCCTTTGGAAGCTCTCCCTGTTTTGAAGTCTCCCTCTTTATCCATTCATCCCCCTCATCAACCGGTCCCCACTCATTCTTGTATCACTCCATTGCCTGATCCTGCTAGCTTGGATCCTTTTCATTCAGTCCGGCAATCTACTCCACAAGCTACAACATTGTCAAATGAACCCCTGGCCTTTGTAGAACGTCCACCTGCCTCAATCCTCTCCCGTCCAACTCCCTGTCATTCTCCACCTCCTTTGTCTTCGTCACCTGCTCCCACACCCTCTTCCCGCTCTGTACCATCCTCATCCTCATTGCCCATTCTTTCCTGTCCTTTGACTTCCTCCTCTTCTGCATTCTTACCTCCTTCATCTATCCCTCTTTATTCCTCTCCTTGGCATTCTTCTCCCTCTCCATGTTTGCCTCCAAATTATTTAGCTTTCCCCTCTCCAGTTTCTCCTGTTTCTTCTCCCTTTATGATTTCTTCTTCCTTTCCTCCCACACTTCACTCTCCCTCTACTTCTACCTCCCCATCTTTTATTCCTATCCATCCCTTCAATGCGCCTCACTGGGGGAAGAAAGTAGAGAAGAAAAGAGAAGAAAGTGGAGTAGAGAAGAAAGGAATAGAGAAGAAAAAGTTGAGAGACGACAACTTTAAAGGTAAATAAATTGAGTTTATTAGATATTTTGTAGATTTAGCAATATTTTGTTTGGGAAGGGTGATTGAAAGGGAAGGATCATGCAAGAGTAGGAAAGTGTAAAACGAAGAGATAGAAACATACTCTCAATGTTCAGGAACTTATATTAAATACTGTCTTCTCCCTGACTTCCCCATGATCTCAAAGAGATAGTTAAGATTGACCTTGAGTGTTTCAGTCTGTCCAAATAAAGATATATATGGGTATTGGAGATAGGTATATGTTCCATGTGGCCATGTGTCACCTTTGAAAATATTTTTATTCTTACTAAATTGGGAATATTCTAATTTAATTGGGAATAAATGCCTTTGGAATTTTCACTACCAGCCTCAGTGCAGCAGTCAACCAGCTTTTTGATGTTTTAATTTTCATTGTATCTTCTCCAAAAAACCTTCCTTAGTTTTTTTTTTTTTTCTTTTTGGCTTCGCTTGTTTATATGCTAAAATGAAACATGCAGTAGGTTTTCAGAAGATACAAAATTATAGAAGATGATGTCATGCCCTAATAACTTGGGAGTGGCACTTTGACACACTAAAAGTAGATTCTATATTAAAGGCATTCCTTCTGTTACAAGAAAACCATGCTTGTATTCCTATTTATATTCCTGAAACAACTGAAAAGAAATGTGTGTATTTTTCACCAAGATCCAAGCTCCAAAACCTTGTTAAGTAGGGAGGAAATCCCCACCTACCCTAACAAGCAGTTTTGATATTTTCTATCTGTTTGAATCATCAGTCAACATTATTATGGTTATCAAAATACCTACCAGCCATGACATCAACTCAGAGTGAAGGGTAATACAGTATATGTCCATATAGGAATGCTCTTAAAGAACAGAGGACTAGCTCTACACATCAACAGGATTCTACCCGTATCCCAAATGACAGAGGAATAGGATATAATAATCAAGGCCATAATAATTGGGCATTCCTCCATGAAGGCAGAGTTCTTTTTTTGGCACTATGATCTCACAACCATGTTTATTCTACTATTGATTGCCTTAAATTCTTATCCTAATGTCTATATATTTCTCCAATATCCTTATATGTGGTTATCTGGACAAACACATACATATTACACAAATGTATCGTTTATATACATATAGAAAGAAGTTAACTGTATTTGAATGTACTGAACATTTTTATGTCTGGTTTACAGAACTATAGATTCTGCCTTGCCTTCAGCATTGTCAAAAAATGATCACAGCCATCAGAAACAACTGTTATCCAAAATCAATTGTAATAAAGAAATGAAGGAAAACATCAGGGCAAACTTAACTACTAATAAAAATGTATACCAGCTTAAACTGGAGGAGACTCAGAGACTCCTAGAAGATCAGCATCTAAGCAGTTTGCAAGTATGAAACTGTAAATATGGTATTCATATTTTAATTCCTACCACTAATGTGTTCTCCACTGAAGAAATGTATGTCATTAGCCAAGAGTAGGCCATAAAAGAGTATAGATGAACATAAATTCATAGATATTATAGATATTTTAGAAATAATTTTTTAGTTTTTTCCTTACCTTTGAAAGTACAGTAAATAAAAGTATAGTTGTTAGAGATTATATTATAAAAAGCAACCTGAAAACTATAATACATGTAGATATTAAGTTCCTAATGGAAATATGACAGAATTAGCTAGATACAATGTTTGGTCATCTATTATCCCTATTACAACATTTACTTTGTTATTTTTTCCAAAAATGAATATAGATATCTACTGATTTTCTTACATATCCATGTAATTTTTATGAATAATTATATATACTTATAGGATTTACAATAGGCCAATATCAAGATTAAATTCATAACTGTGACCTGGTTCATCCAACAAGTAATGAAAATTGGCAAGACTAAGAAAGCAAGCAGATTTCTGAAAGCTGTGATACTACGCCTTCCTGCCATAAACAGCTGTAATGCTGAATAAAATACATAAAACAGACATACAGTGGACAACATGCAGTACATGATGTGATCTTGAAAAAGGGAAACAAATGAAGTAAGCCTTAATGAGCACCCGGGCTTTCTACTTAGACACATTCTCTAGATAAGCCTCAAAAAACTTCACGAATAGTCAAGCAGCCTATCAAAAAAAAAAAAAAAAACAAAAAACTTAACAGTCTCTTATAGAAGACTATGAAATCTAGACATGCAATAACATAATGCTCAAAATGTCAACATTTAAATATATTAAAAAGTAGAGTTCATGAAACCAGAAATTACTAAACTTCTTTTTTTTTTTTGAGACAGAGTCTCACTTTGTTGCCTTTGGTGGGATGCTGTGGCATCAAAGCTCACAGCAACCTCAAACTCTTGGGCTCAAGCAATCCTCAGCTGGGACTATAGGACCCCGCCACAACACCCATCTAGTTTTGGAGACAGAGTCTCACTCTGGCTTAGGCTGGCCCCGAACTTCTGAGCTCAGACAGTCTATTTCCTCAGCATCCCATGGTGTTAGGATTATAAGCACACCCCACTTACCAAACTTCTTTTGAGGTGCTTTGGAAGATGAGGTGATTAGAAACTTATACAAACAGAACTGTCAGAGCTATGGACATCATACTTACATCTAGAAGGACCTTCCACCCAGATTTATGTCTTACTGGGTGCAATCTCAAAGGAAGAGATTTTCTTACCAATATCAATTAACTCAATTCTGGTTTTCTTACCAATATCAATTAACTCAGTTCCAAAAATAGGCATTGCAGTAGATGTGCTTTGTTTTGTTCTCCTAATTGGGTTGAGTAACTTTAAGAGTGCCAAGAATATTATAAATAAAGGGTAAATGCTAAAAATATAAAATTCTCAGGCCAGGCATGGTGGCTTATGCCTGTAATCCTAGCACTCTGGGAGGCCAAGGAAGGTGTATCGCTTGAGCTCAGGAGTTAGAGACCAGCCTGAGCAAGAGCTAGACCTCATCTCTACTAAACTTAGAAAAATTAGCCCAGCCTCATGGCAGGTGCCTGTAATCCAAGCTATTAGGAGACTGAGGCAAGAGGATTACTTTAGCCTAGGAGTTTGAGGTTGCTGTGAGTTCTGATGACACCACAGCACTCAACCCAAGGCAACACAGTGAGACTCTGTCTCAAAAAAACAATAATAATAATAAAATTAAATTAAAAATAAAAATATAGGGGTGGCGCCTGTGGCTCAAAGGAGTAGGGTGCCAGCCCCTTATGCTGGAGGTGGTGGGTTCAAACCCAGCTCTGTCCAAAAAATGCAAAAAATAAATAAATAAATAAAAACATAAAATTCTCATGATCAATTTCAAAACTTATTTTACTATAATGTATCAATAAGAATTTATTTTATAAGCTTATTTCCTCCCTCTTGCTTTTATCTATATATATATATGTCTAATACAATATTTAAATGTTTAAAATTTGTAGTAAATCTTAAAGGACACTAGTTTTCTTTGAATTCATTCAAATTTTTGACTAGATTTACAATTTTAATGTCTTAAAATCTATTTCTATATATGTAATATTGATTAATACATCCTAGGCATGTATGAAAAAATAGAAATATTTCAAAACATTTAGAAAACTTTGAAGTGACTGTGAAATTTTATTAAAGACTGATTGGCCATCCACGGTGGCTCATGCCTGTAATCCCCGCATTCTGGGAAGCCAAAGCAGGTGGATCGCCTGAGCTCAAGAGCTGGAGACCAGCCAGAGCAAGAACAAGAAACCATCTCTACCAAAAATAGAAAAACAAGCTATGCTTTTTGGCAGGCACCTATAGTCCCAGCTACTCAGGAGGCTGAGAATCCCTGAGCCCAAGAGTTTGAGGTTGCTGTAAGCTATGATGCCATGGCACTCTACCCAGGGCCATAGAGGGAGACTCTGTCTAAAAATAAAATAAAAGACTGATAAATTTCATGGAAACTTTAGTGAAATGCTGATAAGAATGTCACATTAATGGATATTATTGTTGTGCTATATCTTTAAAAAAAAAAAAAAAAGAGTCATTAAAGTCAATAGTTGACCTTAAATTCCTCCTTGAATTACCTGGAAAATTTAAATAATAATACCAATATATGAGCCCCATTCAAGTATTGAATTAGCAGAACATAGGCATATGTTTTCTTTCTTTTGTTTTTGTTCTTATTATTGTTTTGGGTTTTTCTTTGAGACAAGGCCTCACTTTGTCATCCTGGGTAGTGTGCCACAGCATCACAGCTCACAGCAACCTCAAACTCTTGTGCTCAAGCCATTCTTTTGCCACAGCCTCCCAAGTAGCTGGGACTACAAGTGCTTGCCACAATACCTGACTATTTTTTAGAGATGGAGTCTTGATCTTGCTCAGGCTGGTCTGGTACTCTAAGCTCAAGCAGTCTACCTGCCTTGGCCTACCAGAGTGCTAGGAATATTTGCTTTTATTTTGAACGTCCTTTCAAGACAAATGTCATACATATGACTTACAAACATCCTTATGTAATTCTAACAGGCAACTAGAAGGGTTAAACTAAACCTTAAGGTTACTTGCTAAACTAAATCTCATTATAGACCATAAAACTAACTTTTATAAAAAGATGTAGCCTAGCCAGACACAGTAGCTCACACCTGTAATTCTAGCACTTTGGGGGGCTGAGGCAGGAGCATCACTTGAGGCCAGGAGTTTGAGACCAGCCTAAGCAAGAGTGAGATCCTGTCTCTGAAAAAAATAGAAAAATTAGCTGGGAATGATGGCTCACTCCTGTAGTCCCAGCTACTTAGGAGGCTAAAGCAAAAGGATCACTTGAGCTGAGGAGTTTGAGACTGCGGTGATCTTTGATGATACCACAACACTCTCAAATGACAGAAGGAGACCCTGTCTCAAATAAAATAATGTAGCTCCTACTGAAAGGAAGCTCACATTGGGATCTCAGAGCTTTTAGGACCGTCATTCAGATGCAGAAAGGTTTCAGGAAAAAATACAATTAGTAAGTAACAATTACATTTTTCAGAATTTCAGTTACTCTTCTGAAACCTTCAAGGAATGTTATGCTCTAAATGAAACAGGAATAACAAAATTATTATATATAGCTGTGGCTAGAAAAGTAGGTAGTTATTCTAGCTGGGACTTAAAATTAAAACATGTGTACTTTCCTGTAAGTCTTTGTTACTGGCCTCTTTTTTTACCTGTAGGTTTATTTATATACCTATGCTGTGTGTTCTCATATTATTCTATTTCATATGCCAAGAAGAAGTGGGCTTTAATAACAAATAGCACGTTGAATCATTGATGTTGGCAGTCTAAGCTATGAAGTAATAAAACAATGTTCTTTGTTTTCCAGAAATTTTGTGATGACGTTAACCAGATAACCAATTCTGAAACACTCTCAAGTATAGACAGTCTTGAGGCTGGACAGCATGAAGAAATATATTTAACACTTAATAAGGAGCCTTCTACATCAATTCAGCAGAATACCACTTCCCTCAAATCAGCAAATCTGCAATCAACTAATCTAAGCTGCCTTGATGAAGAAAAACTGTCATTCTCTAAAACTCAACATATAAATAATTGGCTTACGAATTTAGATGCTCCAGATCCTCGGACTATCACACCTTTCTCAGATATTTTAAGTAAATCCAATGTTCTACCTTCATGGGAATATTTTAATAGTAAAGAACAAAATCAATCTAGTTTGAATAGAACTATGGAAAAAGCCACAAATACTGCTAATAATTCTGAAGCTTTTGTATGTTGTCCACCCATATTTGTACTAGATAAAAAAAGCGAAAAGACCTCTGAAACTAGCACTATAAGGACAACTGACTCCACTTCTGAAGCATTCAAAAAAGAAAGGCCATTAGTTCCTCAGAACCCAGCATTTAAATTCAGCAAAGCCGGTAGCACTTCAGATTTTGTACCCCAGGAAGTGGCTACATTTTTGGACCAAGAGAAATATTCTGAATTAACTCAAAAAAATAGAACTACTTCTGTTCCTACCTCATGCATACCAGTGGCAGCACCTTTAGTTTTGCCATCTAATATGCAATCAGCTAGAACTTTAGCCAAGAATAGTATATATATAAAGGAAATCAACCCAATACAGTGTTCTGATAAGTTAGATGAATGGAAAGATGTTAAAGATGAAAAAATAAAATATCTTACTTATAATAAGGGAGAGTTGCCTTTCTTTTCAGACAGTTTTCAAACTGCGTACATACCTCACAGTACTGATTCAAAAGATGAAAAACAAACATCAACATCATTGTCTAACGTAATTCCTAATTATGACTTAGTTAGCCAGCACCAGAATAAATACAACATGCATGAACAAAATGATGTGAGATTTCTTAAAGGTATTTTAAAGAAAGATTCTAAATATGAACATGATTATCTTAAGGCACTAATTGTAAATCAAGGCTTGAATTTTGGAAATCAAAAAGCAGCAACTATCAGAGATAGTATTGAGTTAAAAAAGGAAAAAGAAAAAGGTTCAGAAATCATAAAGACTATTAAAAAACTGAGGTGGTTTGATGAAACTAGCGACATAGAAAACAATAAGAAAGACAGTCATTCACTGAAGAATACAACAGGAATAACTCAACAGTGGTCTCAACAATTACATATTAAAAGTGGTACGGGCAGCAACACAATTAACGTTCCTGCTGGTGCTGGAAATTCTGCTGACAGAAAGAAGTCCGAGGATGATTCTTTCTCTGAAAATGTCACTGCTTTAGGAGGATCTGAAACAGACCGTGACCCTTTGAACTGTTCTGTACCTTCAGGTCGTAACTTTGCTAAACAAGCCTGGCCAGCCCCCCAAAAAGAGGAAAGTAAAATCCCTGTACATAAAGGTGATTCTAAAACTCAGAAAGGTAATCCACAAAAAGGTGGAACAAAAGTAATTATAAGAACAGGATCTGCAAAAGTCCAATCAGGCTATGTATATAAAAACAGGAGAGGCACTGTCATTCGTCCACAGTCTGCAAGCAAAGTCAGTACGTTTATACGAACACAGAGTAAACCAATTATGCCACATCCTCCTCCTAAATCTACATCGAATGTTAGAAGCAGTAAAAATACAATGCAAGTGTCTCATTGTCAATCAGTAATACCTGAAAATTCTCAACACATGATTACACATAACTTTTTTAATTCAAAACATGTGCTTCCAATGGAGTACAGTTCCAGTCAGAGGAATCAAGAAAGTAGTCCTCCACTCTCAACTGCTTGTTCTGACCTCGTCACTGTGATGCCATCTCTACCATCTTACTGTTTTTCTGAATGCCAAACTTCAACAAACATAAATTATTCAAATGGCACTCAAACAGTCGCCCAGCACAACGGGACAACGTGCTGCCCCCAAAGAAGTCCTGCTGAAGAACGCTGTCAGTCTATGCCTCTTAAAACTCCTGAAGAAGAATCAGGCCCTTTGTGGAAAAGAGGACATAATATCCTGCTTCAAAATGAGAGGGCTGCTGGTAAGAATAAATTTATATCCTTTTTTAGATAAAATGTACAACTTTTAAAATTCATGTGAAATTGTCCTACAGGTATGGCAATAGACACTGTAGACATTAATGTTAAATAACTTAGCTTTATGGAAATAACTCATCTCCTTTAACATGGTAACTTTTTCTTATCTAGTAGCCGAAAATTTTAAGAGAGTAACCCAACCTTTTTTCAACTAAAATTAGAAAATTTTCCCACCTTCCATTTTTTCCTATGAGAGAGGACAAGGAATTGTCCCATGTTATTCTGTCATTACTGTTGTAATCAACTTTTCTGGCAAGGTAAGCACAATGACAAATATTGACTGAATTATTCTAAATGCGTGACTACATATACTATTCCATATTCCTTTATTTTTCTTTAAAATGTTTGTTAAATTGAGTTGCTATAAGCAGATAATAGATCCACCTAATTCCCCCATTTTCTTTCCAAAAGGGCTCTGCTTTTATCTGTTATGTATATTTGTTTTCATATAGATAAAAAAGTTACTATTGCCTTAAAATTTTTTAAAAATTAATTTTCTGTAAGATACCATTGCCCATAGTAGCTGGTTAACTCCTCACAAAGCTGCTTTCTTCCTCTGAGAGAATGGACTAAAAGCTCTTACATTTTCCTATAAGTAGGAATTAGTTACCTATGAGAAATAGTTTGGAGTGGAGCAGAAGGTGTTCAGAAAAGCAACTTTTCTTTTTCCAAAACTATGAATAAATGTTAACATATAAAGGGAAAGTTTAAATTTTATTTTATTTTATTTTTTTTTTTTTTTTTGAGACAGAGTCTCACTATGTCACTCTGGCTAGAGTGCCATGGCATCCCAGCTCACAGCAACCTCCAACTCCTGGGCTTAAGCGATTCTCTTGCCTCAGCCTCCCCAGGAGCTGGGACTACAGGTATCCACCACAACACCTAGTTATTTTTTAGTTGCAGTTGTCATTATTGTTTGGCAAGCCCCAGCTAGATTCAAACCTGCCAGCTCTGGTGTGTGGCTAGCGCCCTTAGCTGCTAAGCTACAGGCGCCAAGCTGAAAGTTTAAATTTTATTATTCAAAGTCTTCAATTAGACCATGAACTTTTGTTTTTTTTTTTCAGTTTTTGGCCAGGGCCAGGTTTGAACCTCCGGCATATGGGGCTGGTGCCCTACTCCTTTGAGCCACAGGCACCACCCTAGACCATGAACTTTTAAGGACAGGGGACATTTCTGTAATCCATTGTTATCCCATTTAGTAGTCACCCAGACGTTTCTTTAATTGACTGGACATAGGCCACATTAGCAGATGGAAAGGTAAATGAAGACTGTAATCTAAAAATCTTTAATACGTGTCTATAGAAACCTAGATTTTAAAAAATTATTTTTCTCACTAAAAGCTTCATTCTTTTTATCCAGCTTTTTTACAACGTGACTTTAATTTTCTCCATACTTTAAAAAATAAAGATTAGAGATCTAAAATCAATACTGATAAATAATAACAGTTAACATTTTTGAGTTTCTACTCCGTGGCAGTCATAAGACTAAGTGCCCACACTTACAAGGTTTCATTTAAACCTCATATTAGTAACTACACTGAAAAATAAGGTATTTTTAAAACACTGTTTTGCAAAGAAGGAAATCGAATTTTCCCAAGGTCAAGAGCTAATACACAGCAGACCTGGTACTTTGACCTAAATCTGTAGGGTTCCAAGTCTTGTACTTTTTCTACTAAAACTATATTTTAATTATGGCTATTAGTCAAATATCATACAAATATCAGGCTCTGTGCTAACTGGGAAAAATATTAGGAAACTTAGCTACAAAATAGTTTATGTACAAAGGGTAGATAAACTATTCTCTCATTCTCTGATAAAAGTGTGTGATGCATATGTTAATCTAGAGAAATCACTGTTTTTCTGACATTTAATCAAAGGAGATACTTTTCTCTGGGATCTTTGATAAGGGACATTGGGAAATGTAATGAGTTATAACATTTTTGGCCATGTTTTTAAAGAGAGATATATTCAAACTGTTATATACATCTATACCCCTTAAAACAGTGATCATACTTAGAAAACTAACAATATGAATACTACTACTTTGTATGTTCAGTCATTTAAGCTTTTTTCTTTCTTTTTTTTTGAGACAGCGCCTCAAGCTGTTGCTCTGGGTAGAGTGCTGTGGCATCACAGCCCACAGCAACCTCCGATTCCTGGCCTCAAGCGAGTCTCTTGCCTCCACCTTCCAAGTAGCTGGGACTACAGGCGCCCGCCACATGCCCGGCCATTTTTGGTTGCAGCCGTCATTGTTGTTTGGCGGGCCCGGGCTGGATTCGAACCCGCCAGCTCAGGTGTACGTGGCTGGCGCCTTAGCTGCTTGAACCACAGGCGCCGAGCCAGTCATTTAAGCTTTTTTCCACACTAATAATAAGTATCAAACATTTTGAGTGAACACTTTGCTAATGCTAGATTATAGTTCAATGAGAATTGGATCTTTGGGGGTATTTTTTTCTTACCCTCCCATTGGCCAGGTCATTTTATTCTCACACTCTTCTACGCCTAGAGTTGACAGTTGTGGAGGATATTGTGTTCTCTATTAGCATTCCCAGAATGCTGTAGCAGAACTCTCTAGAAAAATCTCTGTTCCCACAAAGTCCAAGCCATTCAACTAAACCACCACCTGCTGTCTCGAGTCATTTCCCACCTAGAAGATGACTCTGACATCTGGTTCAGTCTTCATTTATGTGTAGAGTCTTTGCCATTATATTGGATAGTTCAGCTTTTATGTGGATGAACAATCCAACACCTGATCTCTCTGAATCCTTTTTCATCTCTAATAACTCCCTAGGCCATTCTGCCCTTGGTCATCTGATGAACCTTGTCAGCATTCCTAACTCCTCTGCTTGTAAAATCAGTAACTCAAGCGTATTTCCCTGCTCTCACTCTTATTATTCTTATACCTCACTGGGATCTTTAGTCCATTATTTTCTAGATTTATTAGCCTATAATTTCAATAATTTTTATACCAGTATCCTAAACTGTCCCTCAGTCTTTTTTTTTGTCACACCAATCAAGCAACCTTCCTTCCCTGAGGGGGAAGAAAACAAAATTATCTACTTTCTCTCTGACTGCTTCTATGTAGTGGGAAGAGTTCACATAGTTCACAGGCATATTGATTACACTATAGATTCATGATCATCAGCCTCTAATCACTAGCATTATTGATTATTCCTACTGTTTCTTTGTTAAATTCACCCTGTGTTCTTAGTAATAACCATTTCAAACATTTCTTCTCCCCAAATATCTGATCTCCCCACTTCTCCCAATACTTTTACCTACTCACTTTTCCCAGGCTACATTTCAATGGAAATAAATATCCAAATGAGAAAAAAAATTATAGAATTAGAATGCTTTAATAAATTGATATAAAAATTTAAAATATGTAAAGGAATACCATATGGCTTATGAACACATTCATGGGCAATAAAAGTAGAATAGAAATGGTAATGATGAACAGCAAACTCAGAACGTGGTTGTCTCTGGCGAGAGAAGCAGCAGAGTAGGATCTAGTACAGCTACACACAGAACTATGCAGATTGTGTTACTGCACAGCTGTAAACAGCACCATTTATATTATAGTATGCAGCAGTTTAATAAACAGGGCTTTAGATTATGTCTGTACGGTATCCGTTCTTTGCTTAAAATATTTCCTAATAAAGACAATTTAATACATAATGAACAGGGAGAATGTAATGTGAGTGAGAATAAGCCCTTATTTTCAAGCAGTTTAGTGATGGAGGGTGAGGTCTATGACAGTGACAGAACGGACAGAGCTAGGAAATATTTATAGAGGGAGATTAGATTTAGAGCAATGATACAGTGGAGAAGAAAAAGTTCAAAATATGACAGAAATACGAGAAACAATTTATGGACTCAATTCCTACAAACACATGCTCCTTCAATATTCTTGACCCAGGGTCCTGTTGCCTGTGAGCCCCTGCTCCACCTCTCGTCTCAGTTCTGTTACATCTTCATGCCTGCTTTGGTATAAAACGTAGGGATATTAAGGTAGTAAAGAGGAGCTGTCTGAAGGTGGAAGAAGGAAAAAATAAGAGAATTCAGATGGCCACTTTTTTATCAATTAAGTATTGGGAGATTGGACAGAGCATGTGAGCAGGATGAGAAGAGTAAGCTTAGTGAAGAATGGGAGAGATTGATACAATGTGTAAAAAAAGTAAAAGGATTGCTAGAGGCAAGAAAGCCTAAAGGGAATAGTATGCTTGGAAACACTTAAATTATGAGCCCATGTTTAAGAAGTAAACCAATTTCTTATAGTAAAATAATAAATGGAGCCAGCACAGTGGCTTATACCTGTAACCTGGGAGGCTGAAGCAAGTGGATCGCTTGAGCTCACGAGTTTGAGACCAACCTCAGCAAAAGACTCTGTTTCTACTAAAAATAGAAAAACTGAGGCAAGAGGATCACTTGAGCTTAAGAGTTGGAGGTTGCTGTGAGCTATGACACCACTGCACTGTACCCAGGGCAAATAGGTTGAGACTTTGTCTCAAAAAAAAAGACAAATAATGAATGGAGTTTCTCACCTAAAAACAAAGATTAATAAACAATAAGCCCACCTAAAGGGGGCTCAGATAAAAGGTAAAAACAAACCTAAAGGGAAAAGCTGTCAATTGAGAGAAATTTAGTAGGAAAATGCCACTGACAGAGGAGGAGGAGTCTGTTACTAATTAATACCACTATGTTTTTACTCCAAAAATGGGACAGTTTTCCATGCTGAATATGTAATTGCTATAGGAATAGGAAATTGAAATGCAACTGATATATCAATTTTCACAATAATCCCAATCAAAGTTCCAGCAGGGGCCAGGTGCGGTGGCTCACGCCTGTAATCCGAGCACTCTGGGAGGCCGAAGCAGGTGGATTGCCTGAGCTCAGGAGTTTCAGACCAGCCTGGGCCAGAGCAAGACCTCATCTTTAAAAAAATACCTGGGTGTTGAGGTGGACCTTTAGTCCTAGCTACTTGGTAGGCTGAGGCAAGAGAATTGCTTAAGCCCAAGAGTTTGTGTTTCTATCAGCTGTGACACCACAGCACTCTACCAAGGGTGAGAAAGTGAGACTGTCTCAAAAAAGGAAAAAAAAGTTCCAGTAGGATTTTTGTAAAAACTGATAAACTGAGTTTTTAATATTTATATGAAAATGAAAAAGCCAAGAATAGCTGAAATAATTTCAAAGAACAAATTTGTAAAACTTATACTACTAGATATTGTATATAAAGCCATAGTAGCTATCACAATTTATTATTTGCACAAGGATATTTAGACCAATGGAATAGAATAGAGAGTCCAGAAACAGACCTATATATTTGAATGCTTGATTTTTGGCAAAGGTGGCACAGCATAGCAGGAACAAAAGGTTCATCTTATCACTCATCGATCAGATGACTATATGGAATTAGTAAAAGTGACCTTTACTTTATACCACAACAAGTCAGTTCCAGGGAAACTGTACATCTGGCTGTGGACAATTAAAACCTTCTAGAGCATAACACAGACAGCATGTTTGTGATTTGAGATTGGGGAGAGATTTCTTATGCAATACATAAGACATACAAACAATTAAGAAGGCTAATAAATTATGCCTTCAAGTTAGAGACTTTTTCACATTAGCACATTGAAAGGCAAAACACAGAGTAAAAGGTGATATTTGTAACGCAGACTACATAAAGAACCTCCAGTGATCAATACGAAAAAGACAACTCTGTTACATCAGTCAGGGTTCAACAGGAAAAGCAGCCAGTAAAGAGATACAAAGACATTTACTGCAAAAGATTAGTTTATGTTGAATAAGGGGGCTGACTAGACAAATCTAAAATTTACAGGACAGGCCATGAGGAAGGCAGGCCAGAACTCACAGGGACGGGCTAACACTGCTGCTCACAGACAAATGTCTTTTTTTCTCTCAAGGAAGCTTTAGCCCTACTGTTAAGACATTTCAATTGATTGAATCAGGTTCACCCAGATTATCTAGTGTAGTCTCCCTCACTTAAAAGAAACTGATCATGAACTTTAAAAACATCTGCAAATACAGTCACAACAACACCTGTGTTAGTGTTTGAATAACTGGTGGGGAAACTCGCACCTATAATCCCAGCACTTTCAGAGGCTGAGGTGGGAGGTTCACATGTGACTAGGTGTTTGAGATCAGGTTGGGCAACATAGCAAGACCCATTCTCTATACACACAAAAAAATTTTTTTAATTAGCTGGGCGTAGACATGTGTTCGTATAGTCCTAGCTATTAAATACTTGGAAGTCTGAGGTGGGAGAATTGTTTAAACTCAGGCATTTGAGGTACAGTGAGCTCTGCTCATGCCATGTGCTGCTGCACTCCAGCCTGGGTGATAGGGCAGAAAAGAACATCACACCAATTTTTTTTAAAAAGCAAAATATTAGAACAAGATTTTCAGAAAAAAGGCTAGCCAAATTCTCAATAAACATATACAAAAGTCTCAGCCTCATTTCCTAAGTCATTAGTCATCAAGAAAATGTACTTTAAAACAATTAGATAAAGTTGCACACATGAGAATAGCCAAAAAGGGCGGCTCCTGTGGCTCAGCGAGCAGGGCGCCGGCCCCATATACCGAAGGTGGCGGGTTCAAGCCCAGCCTCGGCCGAACTGCAAAAACAAAAAAATAGCCGGGCGCTGTGGCGGGCGCCTGTAGTCCCAGCTACTAGG
>CAUYON010170841.1:0-21430 GCA_963573935.1 Arctocebus calabarensis
AGCCAGAACCTAGAAAGTCTTAAGGGTTTAAAGACATGAGATGTTGGCAGAAAAACAAACACTGTAAAATAATGCACAGAAGTTTTTTTCTGAGCCAGTATGAGTGACCCTGGGGCAGAAGAAGCCATGAGTAAGTGGTTTCGAGGCCATCAAGTTACAGTTTGGTTTTATACATTTTAGGGAGGCAGGACTTGCAGGTAAAATCATAAATCAGTACATGGAAGGAATACATTTGTTTGGGCAATGAAGGCAGGACATCTCAAAGCAAGCAGGGAATGGTTACAGCTTATAGGTGGTTTTAGAGGTTCTTTGATTTATAACTGGCTAAAGAAATAAAGCTTTGTCTGAAGTCTTGGAGTCAGTAGATGGGAATGCTTGGGTCTGCTATCTGTCCCATGATGCTATTCCAGAGTCAAGTTGAAAAGTAAGCCACATTACCCTAGGTTAATAAAAAGTCCACTTAAGGAGATTTTAGGGTTGGTAAGGCCTACTTAACCTGTGCCTTGCAGCATGGCCTTAGGTCCTGTTCGTGATATAGTATCTTATTGCCACAAAGAGTCTGTTTAGTCAGTTTTATGACCACTTTTAGCATTAATGCTGGTATGATTAAACTCCAGAAGGAGGCATGTCTGACCTTGCTTTCCATCATCATTGGGAACTCAAAGTTTTAAGGTGTTTTGGGGGTCCCCTTGGCCTCCGAGGGGCTTATGATTTTATTTGTGTAGAGGGTGGGGTGAAAATAGTAGGAGTTGAGAGCTGGTGTAAGAGCTGTTAGTCTGCCAGATGTCGTCCTCCTACCCCAGCAGAAGTCTGGAGGTTTACCTTCTGGGAAAAGGTGGAGGCCTGTGCAGGTGACTAAGTGAGAATCTACTTCTGAGCCTCAAAGCCCCTCCCCACTCGGCTACTGGAACACTGGCAGCCAGGCTTAAAGCATATCCCACCTCACCCCACCCCATGGCAAGAAATGAGAGGGTTCCTTCCTAAGATAACTGACCAACACAGGATAAAATGCCTCTCAGTTCTGACATTGTAGCATCCTCCATTGCAAAAGCTGGCCCACCAACTTAACACTCCACAGTGAAGCCACTCCATAAGTAAGCCCTGCCCCCATACAGAGGTTTCAACCAGCTTTTCTAGGTCTTGCTCTTAAATATAAAAAGATAGCTAAATTGCTCAACACCTGATGAAATCCCTGAACCTACAACTTAAAGATCAATACAAATAAACGGGGGAATAGGAAGGCTGAGGCAATAAAGATAATGAAGGGATAGAAAACAAAAAAACATTATTGATAACCTCAGATAAATAAGAGAAAATATCGTAATATATTCAAACAAGAACAAGAAGCTATAAAGAAAGAAATATTCAGTAAATTTTTAAAAGCTTTTCAGAATATAAAATATGATAATAGAAATAAAAATTCATTGTTTGGAAGATAAAATAAAAAAACCTAATAGAAAATAGGAAACAAAACAATGATATGAAGACTACAATTATAATTATAGATCCAGGAGGTCCCAATACTACTAAAAAGACTTTGAAAAAGAAAGAGTAGGGAGAACAGAGAGGAAGACATTATCACCGCAACAATGCCAGAAAATGTTCCAGAACCAAGGTCCAGGGGTTTGTCTGTACAGTGAAAAGTTCAAAAAAAGGCTAGAATGGATGGAAAGAGGCCCAAATAAAGGCACATTATTGTAAAATTTCAGCACACCAGAAATAAAGAGAAGTTCCTAAAAACTTCAGAGAAAACAACAACAAAAATAAATTACTAATCCCACTTTTAAAAAATATTTTTTTCAGATTCACTGACGGTACAACTAGGTTACAATGTTTGCATTTGTTAGGTAGAGTCCCTCTTGTAATTGTGTCCTGAACCCAACAGGTTTGCCATATACCCCTACATTGTGCCCATTAAGTGAGAGCACACCAATTCCCCTTCCCCCAGACTTGAATTGAGTTTTTATCTTCAAAAATAATTTGTTTTAGTACATGTGGGCATGTATTAGTTGGTCTACTGGCTTCATATTAGTATTGAGTACAATGCTGATTCTTCCCAGCCAAGAGTATGGTATGTTCTTTCATTTGTTAATGTCTTCTGTTATTTCTTTTCTTAGGATTTCATAATTCTCTTTGTAGAGATCCTTCCCCTCTTTTGTCAGGTATATTCCTAGGTATTTCTTTTTTTGTTTGTTTGATGCTATTGTGAAGGGAATTGTGTCCTTGATCTGCTTCTCAACTTGGCAATTATTGGTGTATACAAAGGCTAGTGATTTGCAGGCATTGATTTTATATCTTGAGACATCACTGTATTTCTTGATCACTTCCAGGAGTCTTGTGATTGAGTGCCTGGGGTTTTCTAAGTATATTAGATATTAGATATTGCTTTTCCATTTTTGTGATATTTTACTAAGAAGAATGTGTTTCAATAAAAAAAAGAATGTGTTTCAACTCCATCCAGGTCAACACAAAAGATGCAAAGTCTCCAGCTTTTTCATGGCTGAATAGTATTCCATGGTATACATATACCACAGCTTGTTAACCCATTCCTGTGTTGATGGGCATTTAGGTTGTCTCCACATCTTAACAATTATAAATTGAGCTGTGATAAACAATCTAGTGCAAATGTACTTATGATAAAATAATTTTTTTCTTCTAGGTAGAAAGATCTCTAGTAATGGGATTGTGGCATCAAATGGGAGGTCTAATTTGAGTTCTTTAAGGATATTCCGTACTTCTTTCCGAAGAGGCTGTATTAGTTTGCAGTCTCACCAGCAGTGTAGAAGTGTTCCCTTCTCTCCATATTCACACCAGCATCTACAGTTTTGGGACTTAGTGATGTGGGCTATTCTCACTGGTAGTAGGTGATATCTCACGGTGGGTTTGATTTGCATTTCTCTGATAATTAGGGATGATGAGCATTTTTTCATATGTTGGTTAGCCATTCATCTGTCTTCTTCAGAGAAGTTTCTGTTCATGTCTTTTGCCCAGTTATAGATGGAGTTGTTTGCTCTTTTTGTTTTGTTGATTAATTTGAGTTTTCTGTAACTTCTAGTTATCAATCCTTTGTCAGATTCATACCCTGCAAATATGTTTTCCCACTCTGAACATTGTCTATTTGCTTTACTTGTTGTATCCTTAGCCGTGCCAAAACGGCTTTCAGTTTAATTAAGTCCCATGTGTTTATTTTTGTTGTTGCGATTGTCATGGAAGTCATCTTCATAAAATCTTTCCCCAAGCCAACATCAATAGTTTTTCCCACACTTTCTTCTAAGATTTTTTTTTTTTTTGAGACAGAGTCTCACTACGTCACCCTCAGTAGAGTGCAGTGGCATCACAGCTCACAGCAATCTCCAACTCTTGTGCTTAAGTGATTCTCCTGCCTCAAACTCCCAGATAGCTGGGACCACAGGCACCCACTGCAAAGCCAGCTATTTTTTGTTGCCGTTATCATTGTTGTTCAGCTGGCTTGGGCTGGGTTTGAACCCATCAGCCTCAGTGTATGTAGCTGATTCTGTAACCACTGTGCTACGGGCACCGAATCTCTTCTAAGATTTTTATCATTTCCTGTCTTAGATTTAAATCATTTATCCATCTTGAATCAATTTTTGTAAGTGGTAAAAGGTGCAGGTCCAGTTTCAGTCTTTTATATGTGGTTACCCAGTTCTCTCAGCATCATTTGTGGAATAGGGATTCCTTTCCCCACTGTATATCTATTGGTTTCCTTTTCTATTCCTTATGTCTATGTCTCTATTTTTGTGCCAATATCATGCTGTTTTGATCATGTGGACTTGTAATATAACTTGAAGTCTGGTAGTGATACCTCCAACTTTATTTTTATTACTAAGAATTGCCTTGGCTATATGGGTTTTTTCTGGTTCCATTCAAAACAAACAACTATTTTTTTCCCAGTTCTTTAAAGTATGATGTTGGTATTTTCATGGGGATTGCACTGAATGTGTAGATTGCTTTGGGTAGTATAGACATTTTAACAATGTTGATTCTTCCCAGCCAAGAGCATTTTTTAATGTCTTCTGTTACTTCTTTTCTTAGGGTTTCATGATTCTCTTTGTGGAGATCTTTCCCCTCTTTTGTTAGGTATATTCCTAAATATTTCGGGTTTTTTTTTAAGCTACTATGAAGGGGACTCTGTCTTTGATTTGCTTCTCAACTGGGCAATTATTGGTGTATACAAAGGCTAGTGATTTACAGGCATTGACTTTATATCCTGAGACATCACTGTATTTTTTGATCACTTCCAATAGTGTTGTGAGTCAGTGCCTGGGATTTTCTAAGTATAAGGTCATACCATCAGTGAAGAGCGAGAGTTTGACCTCCTCTGCACCCATTTGGATGCCCTTTCCTTGTCTTACCTAATTGTATTGTCTAGAATTCCCAGAACTATGTTGAATAGTAGTAGCGATAGTAGACATCCTTGTCTGGTTCCAGTTCTAAATGGATAAGCTTTCAGTTTTACTCCATTCAGTATGATATTGGCTATGGGCTTGTTATAGATGGCTTCAATCAATTTAAGAAATGTGCCACCTATGCCTAGTAATCCCATTTTTAAAGAAAATAATCCCACATCCAGAAAAGACATTTTCGTAGAAAAATGCTCACGAGAAAGAGCATCATTTATGGAAACGAAAATACAAGAAATAAATTACCTATCCAAATACAAGGAAAATGGTTAGGGAAATGTTGTATACAACAATATAAATTCAGGACCAAAACTCAAACTTATACAAACAGTGTGGTCACAGACATAAAGACATAAGCATATTAAAAGAAACAGAATGGAAATTCATCAAAATGTTAACAGAGAGACATGTCCATTCCATGTTTGACAACGTGGTTTTTTATTATCCCATCCTTTCCGTTGAGCACTACTATACAAGCTAGATAAAATTAAAGAAAGCAAACAAACAAAGTTAATTTAAGTCACCAAAGAACTAAGCAAAGCAGAATTTGAGGAAAAGACCTTAGTAGAAGATCAAAGCACAGAACATTGAAGTAAGCCCTATATTTTATCCACCCTTTTTAAAAATTATTTTTTATTAAATCATAACTCTGTACCTTGACGCATTTATAGGGTTCAGGGTACTACTTCAATACACAATGTGAAATTCTTACATTGAACTAAGTAACAAATCCATAACAATTATACTCTTTCTTAATAGTTTTGAAATGTACCATTGCATCATGCACATTATGTGAGGTCCTCCCAAACACCCTCTCTCCTCCCAGATACGCCCTTCCTGCTCCTCTTTCTCCCTTTTTCCTGTTCAGGACCATTTGCCAGTTTGCAGTGCAGAGCCCAGAACAGCTTCCTGTGGCATGGGGCACTCTCTATGGAGTGAGGGAACATAATAGAATTCCAGATTCCTAAACTTGAACAAGAGGACTCAAGATCTAGAGAAAAATGGTACATCCCAAGCTTCTGCACATAATTTCCCCTGGAGGCATTTGCTGATTCCTAACCAGTATAGACACAAGATAGCTTTCTTAGCCAAGCATAAAGCAGCCACTATATATGAAACCAGCACATTGTGCCCCTTGATTACACTATTGTACGCAGCTATGAATTAATAAAAAAAAAAAAAAAAAACTGTCTTTTATTAATCCAGGCCTGCTAGGCATAGATTTCCATTCTCATCTCTTTCCATGCTTATTCTTTCATCTTAAAGACCGTATCTCTTCTCTAACTACTATCATTCTAGGCCCAGCTAAATCACAAGTTCCTTTCTATTCATAAGCCCACATTTAACTGAACCTTCCATGGATTCTTATGTCATTTAAAACTTGCACTTCTCATCCCATTCTTGATTACATCCTGCCTAAACTTGGTCCATAGTTATCATTCTTGTTCTATAACCATGTTGTTTATTTTCTAGATGGCAGACCAATTAACTTTTTTTCTTTTATTTCCTTATAAGCAAAAAACACACTAAATAAATTAATAATATAAATAATAGTATAACTTTAAAAAAGATATCCTTTTACGTATTTATATACCTACAGAGAATTCACTAATATAAATCATCTATTTATTCAAATACAGCCAAAAATTATTATTAAGCTCTTTTAAAAATGTTACCTTTTTTGCTTTGAAGTTATAACACTGAAATTCTTAAAATACATTTAATTCATACTTTTATTTCATACTCCAAACCCAGTATGTTGAGGTTATATAAACATACACACTTTTTACCTAATACACACATTGCTTGAAAACTTCAATGGCCACTACCTAAAAATAATCTCTGAATCATAAGTTTTCTACTATAAGAAGGTAGGTTTAGATATTTAAAATCACAATGAATGATCTATATTTATACAGTAGAATTTCTAAATAATTAAATTGTATACCAAATTACCATTTTTGTTTATGCTTACAATATTCCATTAAGAAAGGAATATTGTAACAAGTCTTAACAAGTCCATTATATTAGCTAATAATGTGTCTGAGAGGACCATTATTAGTCCAATTAGTTTTCAGTTATTTCAGTTATTCACTTTCAGTTATATACAATCTGAGCCATGAAAAAATATACTTCAATTTTAGCCCTTCACAAATCATTGATTATAAGTGTTTCCACAGCTGGTAGAAAGGAGCAGAGTATTCAAATTAACTCTATCTAAAATAAATTAGAAAAAATAAAAAAAATTATCACCAAGAGAAATTTTCTCATGGCTCAATTATTACTCAAGCTTATGAAATTTATAGCCAGAAGTAGAAATGAAGCAAATCTAAAAACATTTGAAAGAACATTGCCACTATCACTTTATATAAAGCTAATGATAACCAAGGGTGGTGGCTCATGCCTATAATCCAAGCACTCTGGGAGTCCAGGGCAGGTGAATAGTTTGAGCTTATGAGTTCGAGACCAGACTATGCAAGAATGAGATACTGTCTCTGAAAAATAGCCAGGAGTTGTGGCAGAGGCCTGTAGTCCCAGCTACTACTAGAGAGGCTGAGGCAAGAGGATTGCTTGAGACCAAGAGTTTGAGGTTGCTGTGAGCTATGACACCACAGCAATCTACCAAGACTGACAAAGTGAGACTCTGTCTGAAAAACAAAGAAAAAAGAAAAAGCTAATGATGAGCATTCTGTAAGAAAACCAGATCTAAAGTGGGCATATTCACTAAGAATGTCATTTAACTTCCAAAAAAACAAAGATAAAATTAGCCACTAAAATTTACATTAATTTGCTACATCATCAAATATAGATTTAACCATCTACCTGTGACTGAATAAAATAAAATCAGAATAAATACATTTTGGCTTATTAGAAATTTGTACCATAAAGAATTCCTGGACATTTGCTTTTACATGTATTTTGAAAGGACATAGAAGAAGAAATCATACCTGTTTTACTAATGACTTCTTGTAACTCAGCCATAGAACTGATTATTGCAGCAAGCAGGTCAGAACTGGTGAGCCAACTGAGCGCTTGTAAACAACGTAACTGCTCCTTTTGACGTTCTGCAAAAATAGAAAAAAATCCATTATGAAATGCTACAAAAATTATTAAAATCCATATTTAAAATCTACATCAGTATTCAGATAAGAAACAGATCAAACTTTGTGTGTAGATTGTTGCCTACTGCAGAAAAGTCCTTAAGAATTGTTAGATTTGATTGACCTAATTTACAAATAAGTATTAACTGACAATGAAAAATAAGAGGAAAAAAATTAATTTTCTCTAATTTTACTTACATTAATAGCCTGCTTTTTTAAAAGTTAAAAATTGAATCCATTGTTTCTTCAGAATAGTCAAGCATTCAAAGAAAAGTTTAGCTAGAAAGTATACATTTTTCTCATTTCATATAATTCTTCAATAGATTTTTAGCTCTAATGATTTTACACTGATTTGTAAAAAGTGAAAATAAATTATACAGATTATTTTAAAGAGGGAAGTTTTGGGCTTGGCTTAATTGAAAAGTCACTGTACAAACTCTTCATTTACTATTAAAAAAGTATCCAACTATAATAAAACTAGACAATGTTGAAATTAAATGTTTTCTACTTTGTATTTCAATTTGTTTAAAACAAAATATCAAATTCTAATTTAAACAAAAATATGTTTATCCATATACACACATATACCTATATACATACAGGACTACATTACATGCTTTTTTTAAGTCCCTGCTTATTCGCATTGTATTTCATTTACATGCAATTTAGATTTTAATAAGCACAAATTATCTTACTTGGAAGTTTATGCTTGTCTTTGGGCTCTCCTGTACACACTAACATGCCTATGCCTTCTTTGAAACTCTCCATCCAGGTAAAAAGAGAGGAACATGACTGACCCAAAATCTTGAGTCTGTTTGCTGCCAAAATTGCAATAACACCTTTCCGAAATACACGTATCAATCCTTTAAATGGTTTTTTCTTCATCTTGGCTTCTTCTTGCTTCTTTTCCTCAATAGTTGACAAAGCCTGAGCTAGAGTTCTAATTTCCAATTTGAACAACTCAAAGGTGTTGACCTGTTCCTGGAGAAAATCTCTCTGTGTTGATAAGGCACATGATCGGCTATAGAGTGGATATAAGGCACCAGCCATCAGTGCACAGGCTGCCAGCAAGGATGTCTGTTCCCTTTGAGTCTGTGATAACACTTTTTTGAAGTGTGAATTTTCAAGAACCAACTGTTCATGTGACTTCTCAATACGGTTCAATTTTTCCATATTCTTTTCAGCTATTTCTTGAAATTTCTATAAGAGACATCAAACAATATATGTGATCATGTAACAAACAGGCATTTTATTAATTCCCCTTAATACAAAGAAAACAGACATTTGCTGATAATTATTTCTTCTTCTTCAAAAGACATATATTCTAAAATATACAAGACAGATAGGGCAACAGTGGACCAAAATGCTTATATCTAAATATGCACACTGAGTTTTAAATTCTCTTACAAAGAAGCTTTACATAAAAGTAGAACACATAAATTTAAGCATAAGTCATGAATTTCCTGAATACTTACGCTTAAATATACATATTTAGAAAAGGAAAATATGCTCCGTATATTTCCTCTTCTTTCATTCCTCACTAACGTTTTTTTCCCACTTTTTTTCTTAAGGCAGAGTCTGACTCTGTTGCCTGGGCCAGAATGTAGTAGTGTCCTTGTATCTCACTGCAACTACAAACTCTTGGGCTCAAAAGATCCTCCCACCTCAGACTCCCAAGTAGTTGGGAAAACAGGCATACACCATCACACCCAACTACATTTTTTAATATGTATGTATGTACATATATCATTAGGTTAGTTAGTAGAGACAGGGTCTTGCTATCTTCAGGCTCATCTTAAACTCCTAGCCTCAAGTGATCCTCCCACCTCGGCCCCTCTAGGATTACAGGCATGAGCCACTTGCACTCAGCCTGTTTCCTACTATTAAGTATAAATTACACTGCCAATAGATGTTTTCCTATGTGTAAAAAGGACTACTTTTTCCAAAATAAGCAACAAGTTAAATCAGTGCAACAACAACTAGCACTGCCTGCCGTTCACTACATGAGAAGGGACTGTCTCTCATAGCTTCCCTCTTATTTCAGTTTCCTTCTTGCCTCCCAAGACAGAAGGGAAGAAATACTAACTGTGAGCTGGGCTTCAGAAGCTCTCTGATCCTAATTAAGGTACTTACAAATTCAAAACTTGATTTTAAATAAAAAGAAATTTTAAAATATGTAGGAAATATATTTTAATCATTAGAAAATAAACAGACTCTCTATGAAATCTTATGTCTCATCATTAAGAAATTGCTGAGATAAAGAGTAAATGTTAGAAGAGAACACATCCTAATTTCCTTTACTATTCACTTATCATTCCATAAACATTCATTGATAACCCGCTAAATTCCATGTGCTAGGAAACAGATGAGTAAATCAATCAGTGTGGTATGATGCTATGACAGAGATATGACAGAATGGCAGAGGAATACAAAAAGTCCCATAAACAAAATTATTTAGACAAGCTTTTAGAGGGATTGACAATTAAAGGACAAGAAGGAGTGACATAATAGAAAAAATAACAAAAAAAACTACTACACCAGTAAGGAGACTAGCCCATAGCTACCTTATACTAATTCAATCTAAACCCCACAAATATCATGATTTAATACCTTCAGTGGATCTTTATTCAGCCAAGTGAGTTACCACAACTTGGCCATAGACCTCTTTCTTTTTAAAAGCAGAACAAAGATGTTCAATTTGAATAAGGACATCATTTAAAGAGAAAGAAATATCATGTTCTTTATCTGTATGGTAAAGTGAGTTATCTTCATTAGGAGAGAACTCTGTGGTACTTAAAATATTTTTCTGTATATTATTAGTTTAGACTGTATTACATGTAAAAGTTAATATTGATCTTTGGGAGAAGTTTGTGGTGTTTGTCTGATTCAAGAGTTAACCATTGAACAACTAGAAACAGCATTTCTAAAATTTAAATTGACAGGAAGGCCTCAAAGGAGATCAACTGGGTGCAAATCAAACAAACTTGACCACTCTACAAAATTTGGGTGTCAAAGGATATGGATAATGCTGACAGACAGTGGCCAAAAGATTTCAAATTTGTAGAAATGTACTATTGAGGAGAATAAATCCTGAGCCAAAACCAATACTGAAGCTAGGAGGTGAGGTTTCCCAAAGCTGGATAGTTGGTAGATAGCTCAGAATCACAGACCAGGGGATAAAAGAGTAAAGGAAATATACAGAAGCTACCTTCTGAAGGATTCGACTTTGTGGATGCTTTCCTTGAGGGGCAGAGGGAATATATACTGGACGAGGTTTTAAATGTTTCTTTAAATATACTTTATGAAATATATGTTACTTCCCTTTATTTACCCCAACTCTTCTCTAAAGTCAGATTCAGCCATACCTGAAGCGGTACTCTGAGAAATGTAGGAATGGGGAAACAAAGGAATTGTGGCCTGCCCCAAATCAAATCTCCACTGATAACCAAGCTGTGGCAGCAGTAATCTATCAATGGGACTATGTCCCAAAGCTTCATACCAAGACCTGTAGTAAAGCAAGTGGTATCCCACAGGGAACAGCTAAAAGGAGTAAGAAATTCTGAGAAGCAACACCTAGGTGAACCACTTAGATGCTTAGATGCTCTTAATACAGGTAAACTTCAAGAAAAAAGAAAACTGACATGTGAGTTGTAGGTAAAGTAGGAAAGCTAGCATGCAGGAAAGTTAAGAGCCAGAAAACAAGATACTATGCTCTAGGGAGTACAAATAAGTCAGAATTATTTGAAGAAATTAAAGGAATGATAGAAATTTGAGAAGTAGCTAGATAACAGATGATTTATAGCCTTATGTGTTGTGCTAAGGAATTTAATTTTATCTGGAAAGCTGTAAAAGGGCATAAAATCTTAGAAAACTCACTACTGTATTCTTAGTAAACTAATAGGAGAATCAGAGACATTAAAACAAACTGCTGGGGGAACAGTAGAGTTGCAGGGGGTTAGAGTAGAATGAGGAGAGCAAATGGAAATCACAAAAGCGGATTCCATATTCTCTTCAAAATCAATTCCATCTGTTCAATAAGAAAAGGCAGGGCTGGCTCAGCGCCTGTAGCTCAAGTGGCTAAAGTGCCAGCCACATACACAAGAGCTGGCAGGTTCGAATCCAGCCCGGGCCTACCACACAATGACAACTACAACCAAAAAATAGCCAGGCGTTGTGGCAGGCACCTGTAGACCCAGCTACTCGGGAGGCTGAGGAAAGAGAATCGCTTAAACCCAGGAGTTGGAGGTTGCTGTGAGTTGTGATGCCGCTGCACTCTACCCAGGATGATAGCTTGAGGCTCTGTCTCAAAAAAAAAAAAGAAAAGAAAGAAAAGAAAAAGAAAAAGAAAAGGCAGGGAAAGTATGCCCAATATCTCATCTAGTATTTACCACTGTATTTGCATTATCATCAGCCAGTGTAATTAGGCAACAAAATACAATCAAAAACAAGAATTGTGAACACAAATTTTTTCACACAGTAAATGAGAAAATCTCACGAATGTTATGTTGAACTGATGGATGAAAATATCTCAGATTGTATATGAAGCCCGCACACTGTACTCCATTATTGAACTAATGTACACAGCTATGATTTAATAAAAAAAAAAAAAAAACAAGAATTGGCAAAGAAATAAATCTGTTTGTAGAAAATCTGATAGTAAATCTAGAAATACCAAAAAATATAATGACACACCGACTCAAGTAAGACTCTGTCCCTAAAAAATAAATCTTTGTTTTAATTAGCCAGATGTGGTAGAACACACCTAGAGTCCTAGCCCTTCAGGAGGCTGAAACAAAAGGATCACTTATGCCCAATACTATACGGGTCCTTTCCAAAGCTAAGGGGAAAAAGCTGCAGTCATCAGTCCCAGATCCTTGACAAAGGGCTGGTTAACTAAAACTGCAGGAACTCCCAATCCAATTTCAACTTAACTGCCCATCTAACCAATGGTGAAAAACAATCATGAGGCAGAATCAGCAGAAAAACTCTGGCAACATGAATAATCAGAATAGATCAACTCCCCCAAGGAATTATATGGCAGACACACCAGTTGATTCCATTCATAGACAAATGACTGAAATGTCAGAAATCAAGTTCAGAATTTGGATAGCAAATAAGATCAACAGAATGAAGGTAAAGATGGAATTAGAATTCCAAGGAGTAATTCAAAAGATGTCTCAAGAATTCAACAAATTCAAAGACAAAATCACCAAAGATTTTGACACATTGAGGCAACAACTTACAGCCCTCAAAGATCTGAGAAATACAGTAGAATCCCTCAGTAACAGAATGGAGGAGGCAGAACAAAGGACCTCTGATATTGAAGACAAAGCTTTGAACACTCCCAAACACTCAAAGAGGAAAAAAAGTGGAGAACAAAAAAGAATCATTCTCTCAGAGAGCTATGGGATAATTCAAAGAGATCTAATATTTGCCTTATAAAAATTCCAGAAGTTGATGAGGTTGCTGAGAAGGATACAGATGCTTTTCTTCATGAAATAATCAAAGAGAATTTTTCAGACATGCCAAGAGATTCTGAAATTCAGATAGCAGACAGTTTCAGAACTCCAGCACGACTCAACCCAAATACAAATTCTCATAGACACATTATAATTAGCTTCTCCAAAGTTAATATGAAGGAGAAAATTCTGCAAGCAGCCAGACGTATGAAAACCATAACCTACAAGGGGAAGAATATTAGAATGACTGCAGATCTGTCTGCTGAAACCTTTCAAGGAGAAGAGGGTAGTCATCAACCTTTAATCTCCTTAAACAAAATAACCTTCAACCCAGAACCTTCCATCCAGCTAAAATGAGTTTCACCTATGATGGAGAAATTAAATACTTTAATGACATGCACATGTTGAAGAAATTTCCCAATACTAAATCGGCTCTCCAGGATATTCTCAGACCTATCCTCCATAATGAAAGCACAATCCTCCACCACCAAAGTAAACTCATTCAGAAACTTTTTTTTTTAATGGAATAAGTAGACTAGACTTTATTGAGTTTCACAAAATTTTACATGCATTCATTTGTGCATATGTTGGTCTACACAATTTTAGTATAGGTATAGATTCATATGCTTAACACCACAATTTAGATACAGAATTGTCCCATCAACACAAAGAAACTCCTTGTGTCTTCCCTTTAGAGTTATACATATCCCACATCTTCTCCAGTCCCTGACAATCATTAATCTGTTCTTTAATTCTATGATTCTGTCATTTCAAGAATGTTATATAAATGCAATCAGAAAGTATGTAACCTTTTGAGATTGGCTTTTTTCATTCACCATAATACCCCTGAGGTATATCCAAGTTGTTGTACCAATACTTTCTCTTCATTTCAGGACATCTGAGTTGTTTCCAATTTGGGGCTATCACAAATATAGCTGCTATGAACATATGTCTACAGGTTTTTGTGCCAATACAATTTTCATTTCTCTGGAATAAATGTCTAGGAGTTTTGAGCACACTTTAAATATTTAAGATTGATCAGATATATGGTTTGCAAAAAAAATTATCTCAATTTGTAGCTTTTTTTTCCTCTTCTTCATTTTTTTACAAAACAGAAGGTTGTAATTTTGATAAAGCTCATTCAGAAACTTTTCATCAAATTCTAACTTCCACAGGGGTGAAAGGATTAAAAATGTCCACTGGACTTTCAAAAAACTCGATACCCAAAATACTATCTGGCTTATCAATACTCTCAATTAATGTGAACGGTTTAAATTACCCTCTAAAGAGGCATAAGTTGTCAGACTGGATACAAAAACTCAGGCCAGACATCTGCTGCATTCAAGAATCTCACTGTACCTTAAAAGATAAACATAGGCTCAGGGTGAAGGGATGGTCATCTATAATTCAGGCAAATGGAAATCAGAAAAAAGCAGGTCTTGCAATTTTATTCGCAGATACAATAGGCTTTAAACCAACAAAAGTAAGGAAAGATAAGAATGGTCACTTCACATTTGTTAAGGGCAATACTCAACATGATGAGGTTTCAATTATTAACATTTATGCACCCAACTAGAATGCAGCTCAATTTATAAGAGAGACCCTAACAGACATGAGCAATGCCATTTCCTCCAGCACCATAATAGCTGGAGATTTTAACACTCTTTTGGCAGTGTTGGATAGATCCTCCAAGCTAAGCAAAGAAATTTTAGACTTAAACTTAACCATTCAACATTTACATTTAACAGACATCTAAAAAACATTTCATCCTAACCAAACTGAATATGCATTCTTCTCATCAGCCCATGGATCCAAAATTGCTCTCATCTGAGGTCACAAGTCTAACTTTAGCAAATTTTAAAAAATAGAAATCATTCCTTGTATTTTCTCAGACCATCATGGAATAAAAGTTGAACTCAGTAACAACAGGAATCTGCATACTCATTAAAAAAAACATGAAATCTGGATAACCTCAAGCTGAATGATATCTGGGTCATACATGAGATTAAGAAGGAAATTGCCAAATTTTTGGAACAAATGATAATGAAGACAGGAACTATCAGAAGCTCTGGGATACTATAAGGCAGTATAATTTATAGCATTGCAAGCCTTCCTTGAGAGAACGGAAAGAGAGGAAGTTAACAACTTAATGAGACAGCTCAAGTAACTGGAAAAGGAAGAAAATTCCAATGCTAAACCTAGCAGAAGAAAAGAAAGAACTAAAATTAGAGCAGAACTAAATAAAATTGAAAACAAAAGAATCATAAAACAGATCAACCAATCAAAAAGTTGGTTTTTTTGAAAAGGTCAATAAAATAGATAAACCTTTGGCTAACCTAACCAGAAATAGAAGAGTAAAATCCCTAATTTCATCAATCAGAAATGATAAAGGCCAAATAACAACAGACTCCTCAGTAATTAAAAAAAATCCTTAATGAATATTACAAAAAACTCTATCTCAGAAGTATGAAAATCTGAAGGAAATAGACCAAAACTTGGAAACATGCCACCCTCCTAGACTTAGCCAGAAAGAAGTGGAAATGTTGACCAGGCCTATAACAAGTTCTGAAAGAGCATCAACTATAAGAAATCTCCTCAAAAAGAAAAGCCCGGGATCAGATGGCTTCATGTCAGAATTCTACCAAACCTTTAAAGAGAGCCAGTACCTATATTACTTAACTTTTTCTAAAACATAGAAAAAGAAGAAATACTTCCCAATAAATTCTATGAAGTAAATATCACCCTGATACCCAAACCAGGAAAAGACACAAGAAAAGAAAATTATAGACCAATATCTCTAATGAATATTGATGCAAAAATATTCAGTAAGATCCTGACAGAATCCAACACAAATTATACATCACGACCAGGTGGGTTTCACCCCAGGGTCCCAAGGATGGTTCAATACAGGTAAATCCATAAATATAATACATCACATAAACAAATTAAAAAACAAAGACCATATGATTCTCTCATTTGATGCAGAAAAAGCTTTGATAACATCCAGCATCCTTTCTTGATGAGAACACTTAAGAAAACAGGTACAGAAGGGACATTTCTTAAACTGATAAAGGCCATCCACAACAAATCCACAGCCAATATCATATTGAATGGAGTAAAATTAAAATCATTTCCACTCAGATCAGGAACCAGGCAAGGATGCCCACGGTCTCCACTGCTTTTTAACATTGTAATGGAAGTCTTAGCCACCACAGTCAGGCAAGAGAAGACAATCAAGGGGGTTTTCCAAATAGGACCAGAAGAGATCAAACTGTGACTCTTCACAGATGATATGATCATATATCTGGAAAGCACCAGGGAATTAACTACAAAACTCCTAGAAGTGATCAAGGAATACAACAACGTCTCAGGTTACAAAATTAACACTCACAAATCTGTAGCCTTTATATATACCAACAATAGTCAAGGGAAAAAACAATCAAGGACTCCATTCCCTTTACAATAGTACCAAAGAAGATGAAATATCTGGGAGTGTATCTAACTAAGGACATGAAAGATCTCTATAAAGAGAACTATGAAACTCTGAGAAAAGAAATAGCTGAAGATGTTAACAAATGGAAAAATATACCATGCTAATGGCTAGGAAGAATCAACATTGGTAAAATGTCCATACTACCTAAAGCAATCTATAGATTTAATGAGATCCCTATTAAAGCACCTCTGTCATACTTTAAAGACCTGGAAAAATTAGTACTTCGTTTTATATGGAAACAGAAAAAAACCTCGAATAGCCAAGACATTACTCAAAAATAAAAACAAATCAGGAGGAGTCACACTTCCAGACTTCAGACTATCCTATAAATTAATAGTGATCAAAACAGCATGGTACTGGCACAAAAATAGAGGTAAAATGTATGGAACAGAATTGAAGACCAAGAGGTGAACCCAGATACTTATCATCATTTGATCTTTGATAAGCCTATCAAAAATATAAATTGGGGGAAAGATTCCCTATTCAACAAAAGGTGCTGGGTGAATTGGCTGGTGACCTGTAAAAGACTAAAACTGGACTCACATCAGTTCAACAAAAATTGACTCTCACTGGTTAAAGGACTTAAATTTAAGACATTAAACTATAAAAATTCTTAGAGTGCAGGGGAAACACTTGAAAAAATTGGCCTGGGAGAATACTTTATGAGGAGGACACCCCGGGCAATTGAAGTCACATCAAAAATACATTACTGGGATCTCATCAAATTAAAAAACTTCTGCACTGCCAGGAACACACTAAGTAAAGCAGATAGACAGCCCTAAGAATGGGAGAGGATTTTTGCAAGTTATATTTCCAACAAAGGACTAATAACCAGAATCCACAGATAACTCAAACTTATTACTAAGAAAAAAACAAATGACCCCATTTCATTGTGGGCAAGAGACACGAACAGAAACTTCTCTGAAGAAGACAGGCACATGGTCTACAGACACATGAAAAAATGCTCATCATCTTTAATCATCAGAGAAATGCAAACCAAAACTACTCTGAGATACCATCTACCTTCAGTAAGAGTAGCCCACATCACAACATCCCCAAACTACATATGTTGGTAGGGATGTGGAGAAAAGGGAACACTTCTGCACTGCTGGTGAGAATGCAAACTAGTACATTCCTTTTAGAAGGAAGTTTGAAGAAAACTCAGGGATCTATGTAGACCTGCCATTTGATCCTGCAATTCCTCTTCTAGGTGTATATCCAAAAGACCAAAAATCATTTGGCAATAAAGATATTTGCACCAGATTGTTCACTGCAGCTCAATTCATAATTGCCAAGTCAGGGAAAAAGCCCAAGTGTCCATCAACCCATGAATGGATTAATAAATTGTGGTATATGTATACCATGGAATACTATGCAGCATTAAAAAAAATGGAGACTTTACCTCTTTTATATTTATATGGATGGAGCTGGAAAATATTCTTCTTAGTAAAGTATCTCAGGAATGGAAAACAAAATATCCAATGTACTCAGTACTACTGTGAAACCAATTTATAATCACTCACATTTGCATATGAAAAATGAAAGACATATGAAAAATGAAACATAGCCCAAGATGATGCAGGGAAGGGAAGGGAGAAGGGAAGGGAAGTGGATGAGTCGATAGAGGGAAGGTTAGTAGGGGGACCACACCTATGGAGCATATTGCAAGTACAGGCTGGATCTATCAGGTGTAGAACACAAATGTCTCAACGCTATAATTGGGTAAATGAGGGGAAGCCTATGTTGATCAGTAAGATGAAAGCATTCCAATTTGTACAAATAATCAACACATTGAATCCCATAATGGCATAAATGTATTCATGATCTATGTACAAATGACTTAATTAAAAATTAAAAAAAGGAAAAATAAATAAATAAATGTAATGGAAAAAAAATAAATTCTCCAGAGAACCAACATCACAAAGTTTTAAAGCTGCAGATGCTAGTGAGGGTCTGAAGAAAAGGGAACACTTCTGCACTGTTGGTGGGAATTTAAACTAATACAGCCTCTATGAAAAAAAGTATGGAGAAACCTCAAAGAACTAAACGTAGACCTTCCATTTAATCACAAAATCTCATTACTAGGTTTCTACCCATGAGAAAAAAATCATTTTACTATAGAGAAATTTGTACCAGAATATTCATCACAGATCAATTCATGATCACCAAGATGTTGAATCAACCTAAGTGAATGGATTAATAAAGAGTGGAATATGTATACCATGATTTATAAACTATGGAATATGTATGCCACAAAATAATATTAAGTCATAAAAAAGAGACCTTATGTCTTTTATTAACCTGGATGAGGTTGGAGAACATTCTCCTTACTAAAGTATCACAAGAATGGAAAAGCAAGTATCCAATGTACCCAATACTAACAGGAAAGCAGTAGTTAAAGAAATACATACCCTCAAAAGAGAAAAACACAATTAAACTCAAGTGTGGAGAAAAAGGGAGAGGATTGGTAAACTTTCACCTGATAGCACAATGTAAGGGTATATGGCACACATCCTAGGGGTAGGGCACAACTACAATTTGCACTTCACCTAACAATTGCAAACAACATAACCTAATAGTCCGTACTCTCATATTAACTTGGCATTTTTTAAAAGACCATTGAAAATAAAGTATTAGCACCTCAATAATAAGGCCCATTTTTCTGAGCATTTCTATATAACAGATGGGATTGGTGTTATAATGTTCTTTCATTCTCCTCTTATCTCTCAGTGATTGTGCATGTACGTGGCAATGTTCTCTTGGGTTTTTAGCAGGTACTTGGATGAAACTAAATTCAAATGAACAGATTTGTTATTTTAAATATTGTTATATTAATAAGTATATACTTATGTTTGTATATGTGTATGTGTATCTCACCTAACTCATAAATTTTTAAAAATTTTGTTGTTAAATTTATAAAGTGTTGCAAAATTTCAACAATAGCAAATAAAATATTAGGGAAATAAATATAGACAATATCAAAATGAAATAAAATTTAGATCCAAATAAATGTCAATTCTAAAAAAAAAAATTCTCCAGAGAAAAGTTTTCATTGAAAGCTTTTCTTAAAGCATTAGCATCTGTGACTGTTAGGTCTGGTGGAAGGTAAATAGGTAGCAAGGAAGTGACTAAGGGCAAACAGCAGGAAACTAATTGTACCTAGGAACAAAATTGGGGCTGGGAACTCTTCTCTGGGGGAAATATACGTAGTAAGGAGTTTTTAGTGATCTTTTACTGACCCGGAGCTCACTACCACCTAATTACCATAGCATGGGTGGAGGTTTCCTGAAGAATTCTAGGAGAGACACATGAGTAGAAAGGGAAGTACCAACCTATTATGTAATCTGTTATATAACTCTAATCTGTCAATTACTCCAAAAGGCAGGAAATGACAGCCAACCCTGCCTGGAGAAAGGTGAGTTCAAGACACTAATAGAAAAAGTTGTTTTTCACAAAGGTACTGAGGCTATTCAGCTAGGAAAGGAATGTTTTAAACAAAGGTGTGGGAACAATAAATGAAAGGGGGGGGAATGAACTTAGCCTCTACCTAACATCATTCATAAAAATTAATTTGAGATGGTTCACAGACCTAGACATAAAAGCTAGAACTATGAAACTTCCAGAAAAGACAATAGTAGACTATCTTCACAACCTTTAGGTATATATAGAAAGATTACTTGATACATAAAAATAAATAACAAAAAAAAATGTTTTTAAGTTGAATTTCATCAAAATTTTTTTTTTATTGTTGGGGATTCATTAAGGGTACACAGAACCAGGTTATACTGATTGCTTTTGTTAGATAAGGACATTCCTATAATTCTGTCCTGCCCCCAAATAGTATACCACATCCCTTGTCCCTCCACCCGTCCCTCCTTCCCTTTTTCAGCTATCCCATCCCCCACTCCCCACTGTGTACCAGGACATTAATTGTCCTCATATAAGAACTGAGTACATAGGATTCTTGTCATTCATGGTCATCAAAAGAAACTTTTAAAAAATGAAAACACAGGCTCAGCGCCTGTGGCTCAACGGGCTAAGGCGCCAGCCATGGACACCTGAGCTGGCGGGTTCGAATCCAGCCCAGGACCGCCAAACAACAATGATGGCTGCAAACAAAAAATGGCCAGGCACTGTGGTGGGTGCCTGTAGCCCCAGCTACTTGGGAGGCAGAGTCAAGAGACTCACTAGAGTCCAGGAATTGGAGGTTGCTGTGAGCTGTGATGCCATGGCACTCTGTCCAGGGTGACAGCTTGAGACTCTGTCTAAAAAAAAAAAAAAAAAAATACAAGTGTGAGATTGGGAGAAAATATCTGTGATACATACATATGGCAAAGAATATGTATCAGGATATAGGAATAACTCTTAACAAATAAGCAATAAAAATACAAACATCTCAATTTTTTAAATGGGCAAATACTTGAAGAGATACTTTACAAATGAAGATATGCAAATAGCCAATAAGTATATGAAAAGAAAATGTACAATGTCATTAATCACCAAAAACTATAGATTTAAACCACAATGAAATTCCATTTTAAACTCACTACAATGGCTAATTTAAAAAAGACTGACAATACCAAATGCTATAGAGAATGTGGAACAGAAACTTTTGTATGTTGCCAGAAGAAATATAAAATGATACAACCATTTTTCAAAAAACTCTGACAGTCTCTCACAAACATACAACTATCCTATGACTGGCAATTACATTGTCAATAGTTAACCAAGAGAAATGAAAACATATGTTGACAAAAGAATTATAAAATAATGTTTGTGAATCCATAAATGTAATTTAGCACATAAACAAATTAAAAAACAAAGACCATATGATTCTCTCCATTGATGCAGACAAAGCTTTTGATAATATCCAGCATCCCTTCATGATCAGAACACTTAAGAAAATTGGCATAGAAGGGACATTTCTTAAACTAATAGAGGCCATCTACAGCAAAC
>CAUYON010170842.1:0-11903 GCA_963573935.1 Arctocebus calabarensis
ATATAGTGATCAAGAAAATGCCATGAAGGCTATCTGTAACAGTACGATCAAAACATTTCTGAATGTATATGAATTGTGCCCTATGATTGCACCAATGTACAGAATTATGATTCAATAAAATTATAAAAAAAAAAAGAATTTGGCCCCTGAAATAAGCAAGCAATATTTGTCTTTCCTCCACTCTTGGCAGATTTTATCAACTATCCCAATACTAAAAACTCTTTTTCAAAAAACTGAGCTTTATAAGGTACTAAGTAAATTGTTTTACTTAGAGAAGTGACAGTTTGTGACTAGAGGACTTGGACTAATAGAAAGCATTTAGGGATTGTAATAAATAGTCATTTTGGCTAAACCACTGAGAGGATGGTGACCTAATGATAATATTCACAGAATACTTCAAATAATATTATGTCCCTTAAATTCTCATTATTCTAGATAAGGAACATGGTCAAAAACCCTTTACTAGATTTACCTAGATTTACCTTTTTCCTACAATAGGCTGGCACTTTGCAGTTGCTTTCTAAAGAACTTTCTTTCTTTAGAACTTTCAAATCGAAATTCCAAACTTTCTTGTTTCAGAATTCTCTCTTCCTACTATTATCACTCACCATTGCTGTCACAGTATACCAACCTGCTTATGTTGGAAAGCACTTTCAAGGATGCAAGTACTTTAGGAAGATAAAAGAGAGAATAAGGGGCTGAGTGTGGAGGCTCATGCCCTTAATTGTAACACTCTAGGAGGCTGAGGTGGGTGGACTACTTGAGCTCAGGAGTTCAAGACCAGCCTGAGCAAGAGCAAGACCCAGTCTCTAAAAATAATCAGGTGTTGTATTGGTGCCTGTAGTCCCAGCTACTTTGGAGGCTGCAGCAAGAAGATTGCTTGAGCCCAAAGATTGAGGTTGCTATGAGCTGTGATGCCACAGCACTACCCAGGGCGACAAAGTGAGACTCTATCTCAAAACAGAACGAACAAAAAGAGATAAAATAAATTGGAGCAGAATGCCAGACCATATCACTTTCCATCAGAAAGTCATGATTATTCTTAATAATCAAGATCATTGCAGGATTGTTATGAGGATCAAATGAGATAATATAAACATAATTCCCCATTCAATGACTAGTAAACAGTACATACTCATTCAATGTTACCTGTTAATTTCTAAAAATACTGTTGTTTGATGTTTATGATAGTAACCTCTCTAAAGCATGAATCAACAAATCAACCTTGAATTTTTTATCATTTTATATCACTGTGGTTAAACTTCTTCACAAGAGTAATTTAGCTTTTGAGCTTGGCAAATATTTAGCTATCCATAGGAATTAAAATGGCCACTGAAAAAATAAAACTTACTTCCTTTGCAAAATTCTTTGGCTAAGTTATACACAGTATTATCTTTAAAATATTAAGTCATATAAAAGCATAATGCATTTTAAATCTCAGAGAAAATTTATGTTTTATCTTAGGAAAATAACTCCTGAAGCAATAAAATTGATCATTCTTTGGTTTCTCTTCTGCATTACATTTCCAAAGATGTGAAGAAATTAGAAAATAACTAATGCTATCTTAAAGAAGAAGGAAAAAGATAGCTTTGTATTAATAGCTCAACATCATTTTCCTGTAAAAAGGGTCTCACTTCTTAATGATATTGTGGGTTGCATTGTTGGCCTGTGTTGAGCCTGAACAAATCCTTTTTGTCTAACTGTATAATCTCTGCAGATTTATTCTTAATTTTATATTTAAAGTAATCCCATCAGAAATGTTAAACTTAAATTAATTCTAATTGTACCTCTGTTCAAGACTTTGTGTTTAATTTATTTGCGGGGATGGGGACAGGAGATGTCTTTATATGTGATCTTGATACCTGCTTGATGTCCTACTAAGGATGATTCATTCATTTACTGAAGTTTGGAAAGTGAGTGTTCCACCTCAAAAAACCCCCAATTTTGTTCCTTCACTAAAAAAATACACCCTGTGTTCAAGGGACAAACTATACAAATAGTTAATTAATACACAATGCATACCTTTGAAATGAACCCTCAGTGTTATCATGAAGGTTTGATTTTCACCCATGCACACACTCACTTTATACATGGCACTGTAAGGTCATGGGTATTTCACAAAGCCAGGGTATTGCTATGTAGCCACAAATCAAATATCTGGATATTGCGTAAGTTTGTGAGGGCACTTGTATTGTATCCTGGATTCCAGAGTCCTTTATAAACATGGTTCCTGACATCCTCTCCTCCCTTTTGCAGATGACCTCGCTCAACAGGAGGACAGTGATCCCCCCAAAGAATATGATCCTGGGCAATTTGCGGGCCTTCTTCATGGATCCTCTCCAGCCTGTGAATCCCCTGAAAATCCCTTTCATCTCTATGGGAAAAGAGAAAAATGTGAAGAAGAACAAAATGAAATCAGTCTGGCAAGCAGTCCTCTGCCCTTCAAGAAGTCTCCAGTAGAAAATAAGTCAGAACCTTTGGTAAAGAAAATTAAACCCAAAGTGGTCAGTAGGACAATTTTTCATAAAAGAACCAACCAACTGGAAAACCATACCATTGTTGGCACGAGATCAACCAGGAGTGGATCCCGGAATGGGGACCAGTGGGTTATGAACCCAGGAGGATTTGTGGAGCGAGCCTGTACTCTGGGGAGAATAAGGTCATTGCCTAAGGCCTTGATCGACATGCATTTATCAAAAAATGTCTCTAAATCCGATTCTGATCTCATTGCCTACCCTTCCAATGAGAAAACCTCAAGAGTTAACTGGAGTGAAGCTTCAACTACTGAACACAGTTCTAAAGGGAATTCTGAAAGAACACCATCTTTCACATCCGAATGGGAAGAAGTAAGCTTTGATCTTCTTTTTGTTCTTTACAGAAGGCTTTGGAGTCAAGGGAGATTGGAGGAAGGATATTTAGCCTTTTAGAGGGAAAAAAATAAATAAATGCACACAGCTCCATCTGGAATGGAAAGGTTCTATGGGTAATATATGATAATTTCACTGCAAGCATAAAAACAAACACAGTTCCATACATGTGGATTAATCTATTGTTTCCATAGAAATGGATGTCAAGCAGAAGTAATAACTAGCTATGGAGGCATGAGAGAATGTTCACATCTTGTCCTAGCAAGCACTGTAGCTGACAAATTGAGAGAAACTTGGTATTTTGCTCTGTGTCATTTTGCTATTTGCTAAATTCTTTGTTAGCTTGTCTTCTTTCTTTTAAATATCTTATATTTTCAGAAGAGCTCCATAGAATCTTAACCTTAAAAGGTAAACAGTGGGGTCCTGGCTCTTCTCCAAGCACCATACAATAAACACTCATCACTTGGTATTCCCTTATGTAACTGTCAGGGAAGCATTAAAGAAAAAAGTTTGGGGGTCAAGTATACCACTTTAAATTCTACATAAAGACAACATCTTTAATTCTATAGCATTATTCAGAAAGTAAGCTTCTTCATAAGGTAATGAAATATTATCCTTTGTCCCTAAGGAGGATTACATCATAACATAATATAGTTTCTTGACTTTTTCTTGAATTTCTACAAAAAATGGACCATAGTCCCTCTTGATACATCATTCCAGCACATTACATTTTGTCTTCAAAAGACTCTACCAGTTGGATTAGGTTTTGATTTATTGGTTTGTTTTTTGAAATGTAGTCTGAATCTGTTGCCCCAGGATAGAGTTCCATGGTATCAGCTAGCAACCTCAGACTCCTGGGTTGAAGTAATCCTCCTGCCTCAGCCTCCAAGTAGCTGAGACTATAGGTAACCACCATGATTCCCAGCTAATTTTTCTGTTTTTAGTAGGGACAGCATCTTGCTTTTGCTCAGACTGGTCTCAAACTCCTGAGCTCAAAGGATCCTCCCACCTCCGCCTCCTTGAGTGCTAGGATTATAGGTGTAAGCCACCACTCCCAACCTGGATTAGGTTTTGAAGCACAATAGATCACTCATTATTCTGAGAACTAGAAATACATATGGTTCTGAGATGGACATTCTGAATTAAGCTATTTGGGAAAATCCCTTAATATCTCTGCATTTGTTTCAGGGTGAAGAAAGGAGAATCTTTAAGTAACGCACGTGGTCCTTTCTGGGATCTGCCATCATATTTATTTATGTTGCTAAAATTAGAAAAGGGATTAAACCATAAATGACTATAGCTTAGGTATCATCTCTTCCTATAAATTCCATACTAGTAAAATAGATGGGTAGCTTTGTCAAGTATATCATTCCTTATGTTTTTTAATTCTGTGACTAACATCTGAAATCTTTTATTAGAGGCAAGATTAGTTAAAATTTAACTTTTCTCTTGGAACTGTGTCTATGCCTTGATTCTTGTGCATGGATGCCACTTGTCAGCTTGTGTCTGGTCAAACCCTTTAAGTAGAACTCATCTCCAGTGGTTGTGCCCACAACCTGAAACCACCCTTCACCAGTCAGATGGGAAGCAGCAGCGGGAGGATGCCAGAGGGCATACACTTTATCACCTGAACTTGTCCTGAGACCCTTCTGATCTAAAGAACACTTAGTTCCTAAATTACCACCCCATCCAAATACAAAAGAAATACAAAGAAAAGTCAAGCTACTTTTGAAAGTTTAAGAGAAGCGATCGTAAATTAAATTAAAAAGAAAAAATAATCCAAAAGATTTTGGTTCCTTTTAAATCCTTCCCTATCACTCTCTTAATTGTGGTATTGCTGTGGTAACAACAGCAAGAATATGGACTATTCTGGCATTTGAAAGTAATTTTAAAATGCAACATTCAAAGTCAGTGTAATAATCCATCTACATGATTTTTGTTTCTCACAGATTGACAAAATTATGAGTTCCATCGATGTTGGGATCAACCGTGAACTTAAAGAGATGAATGGTGAAATCACAAGTAAGAAAACCTTCTACCTTACAGTGAATAAACATGCTTAACAGATAGTCAATAATGATAGGAATCTTCAGATGATTTTATATTTTGTCATAATAATGGTGACTACTAATTATTTCCTTCTACTCTGAGTCCTGACAACAATGATCTGTAAGCAATATCAATTAGAAGAATATTGGTGCAGCAAATTGAGTGATTTTTATCTCATGCTATTTTATTGTGCCACTTAATATATTAATGAAGTTTCAACTTTATGTACAGCTCAGTATGACACACTTCAAAGGGTTGTAGAATTGGACTACTATTTCTCATTCAGTGAGATAGTCCATTCATCTAATCAAAGAGATTACCAATTTCTGCTAAGTTGTAAACTCCAGTTTGGAAAAAACTGAGTTTATCTCCTTCTTGTATCCCATAGTACTAGCAGAGAGTGTCCTACAAATAGTTTGTTTGGTAGTTATTAATATATTAGCGTTACTCAGGGTTATTTCCCTCTCTACGACTAACGCTCAGAGGGAAGGCTCTTGCCAGTTCCTGGTCTACTCATTTTTTTTTCTTGTTAGAGTCTTGTGGTGGGTCCAGGGGCATTTAATTGTTTCGCAATTGACACAGAGTCCACCAGGAGTTCCCGCAGCTAGACCTACAGTAGAACCACTTCAGGGTAAAGCAGGTGTAGTCGATGTGTGGATTCCATGACAAACACACACACACCCCTTGACCCAAAAGGTCTGGTCATTCATTTTGATGTTCTCAGTTGACACATTTGAAAAATTAAGAAAGGGCCCTAGATCTCACCATCCTTACCATTTTCTCTTGAGGCAAAACCAAATTAACTACCTGCATCATTACACCTGCTAACATGAGGTAGTGTTCCTCAAAATGTGGCCCACGGACCATCTACATCAGAATCACTTCCAGCATTGTTGAAAGATGACGATTCCTGAGCCCTATGCTACTTACTAATCAGCATTTCTGGGGGTGGAACCCAACAATTCTGCTTTAAAACAAACACTCCAAGTGGCCTGCAAAGGAAAGTACCAGGAAGCTGGAGAAAGAGTCCAGGATGGTGAACTAGGCCTAGGTGGCTAAGAGGTAACACTGCCATCCCTAAAGAGAATAGAGAGGTCTAAATGAGACCCCAGGAGGAGTGCCTGGCTCATTTCCTCTCTGTGGGGACAAGTGAGATTTATTTTAAACCAGCTGGGTCTATCTTTGTTAGCTTAGTGATAAATTTTAAGAAGGCCAAACTAACTTTTCTTTTTCTGAATACAGATTTATTTTACAATTTAAAACTAAAAAACTATAAAACAATTCTCAAAGTTGCATATGTACATCAGTGACACACTATGATATTAAGGTCTGTGGCAGAGCATGTCACCAGTTCTCTTACATGGAAATGGTGACAAACTTGGAGGACTTTTCCAGGACCCAAAGGGCCTCGCTATGTACGTGTTGCCATGTTCTTCTTCCAGACGTGCTTATGGAATAGTTTCAGGGAAGTGGTAAAAGTACAGATTTCTGACTGAAGCGAAAATAAGAATTTCTTGTCAACTTTCCTCATTCTGTCTTTCTTCAAAGATAGGAGAGCTGCTTAGTGAGAAAGTAAGTTCCTCAAGACTGAGAAAGTTCAAGCTTCTCTGTTAGAAGGGTGATCCGTGCATTAAGTCCACAGTGAGTTAACCCTGAACATGATAGTTATGTTCTAAAAGTCAGCAAACAGTGCTGTGGAATCATAAAAATTGCATAAAGATGATTATTAAAAAACAAGAATAAATCTTACATTTTTTTTTGGAGACAGTCTTACTATGTCGCCCTCGGTAGAGTGCTATAGCGTCACAGCTCACAGCAACCTCAAACACTTGGACTCACGTGATTCTCCTGCCTCAACCTCCCAAGTAGCTGGAACTACAGGTGCCCACCCCAACCTGGCAATTTTTTTTTTTTTTTAGCAGATCCCAGCTGGGTTCAAACCCACCAGCCCCAGTGCATGTGACCGGCGCCCTAAACACTGAGCACCAGAATAAATCTTACAAATGCCACTCAGTCAAAGTTCCCTTTTAGGGCATTTTACTGACCAATCTGCAAATCATTTCCCTTTAATTCTCTCTCTACCTCTCACTTTGCCATCCTACCTCTGCCTTTATTTATCATTTTTCTACAATGGTAATGAAAATGAAAGTGGCAATCAGTCCTGAAAGAATCATTGTTATTAACAAAGACTGGCTCTGTACGTGCCTTAAGGTTTTCCTCTTAATTACACCCTGATTATGTACTAAGTGAGTGATTGACCATGACACGTAGCATTCCAGTTAGCCATTAGGCCAGTTGTAAATTATGTCTTCCCTGCAGCCCTTTCCCTCTCAAGGGTAGATTTAACTATATAGTCACTAAACAAGCACGCGAAGGTGGCGTGCCACTAATGATATTTTGGGTATGGAGGATGGTAGGGAAATCACACAGAGACATAAAAAGTCAGACAGACATAAATTCAGATCTGAGCTCGGCTGTGGACTGCTGATTGCTTAATCCTAGGCAACTTAGTTTTCCCAACTGATGGAAGTAGAGATACTGATACAAGGTCATTGTGGAGAAGTGCAATGGCAGATATATATGTAGAAGTCAGACACGTGCAGATACATACAGAGTTTTGCTCTTGCCCTTCCTCTGTCCTCCCATGAGGGAGACATTGCATTCGACACTGTGGTCATATCAAGATAAATACAAAATACACATGAGCCTTTTTTTTATGAACTTTATGATGTCACAGCCTTAATGTTAAATTTGGCATGTTCCTTGGAATTTTTTGTGGCATCCATTGTAATACAGAATGTAACAAACCAAGCAGTTAACTGGTACCAGAGAAGAGCAGTTACTACAAGAGAGCATAGAATGCCAGGTACCCTGGCGAAGAAAAGAGAAAAATGTGTATGTGATCTAACAACTGCTGTGTGATGAAATCTAAGTATTCTCTTCTTACGTGACAATGGGGAAGGGACATGCAATGAAATTAATGGGCGGTAGATCACACTTGATCTTAGTCAAAAGGCCGAGAAGCCGTAATGGGAGGTAAATTTAGAATGAAAGAGAGGAAATGCTCCTTTGTGCAGTGTGTGGGGTTTCCCTCCCAGGTTGCTTTGTAAGGCCCCTCACTCAAGTGCTACGCTTGGCTTTAACAGGGCTACGTAGTTCTATGAGCATCTATCAGGTCTGTTGCTTAAAACCTCAGAAGATGATTGGAAAAGAAGCAAAAGAGATGAAGGACCAAGGATCAGTATTACATTATAAACGCTCCTGCTCATTTTGTTTCAGTGTTTTTGTTTGCCCTTCCCCACCTGCACATTTCCGGTATCAAGTTTTTTGTTTGTTTGTTTTGTTTTCTATAATTGAGACAGAGTCTCACTTTGTCACCCTCGATAGAGTGCCATGGTGTCACAGCTCACAGCAACCTCAAACTCTCGGGCTCAAGTGATTCTCTTGCCTCAGCCTCCCTAGGATCTGGCACTACAGATGCCTGCCACAATGCCCAGCTAATTTTTCTTTTGCTTAGCAGGCCTAGGCCGGGTTTGAACCTACCAGCCCTGGAGCATGTGGCCAGCGCCCTAACCACTGAGCTACAGGCACCCAGCCTGATGTCAGGTTATTTTATAAATGAAATATTTATTGGACCAGGGAAAGATTTGGAACCCTCTCATGTTCACTGCTGAGCAGTCTCTATGAATTATCTAACTAGTTTCACTCATAGAAATCAGTTTCCTCTTTTTCTTTTTCTCATAATTCCTCAGCAATTACATAGTAGTTTGAAACTTATCCAGCAACCTCAGCAGTCCAAAACTAAGATAACAATAAAATTAAATAAAATTTACTGAATTTATTTTAGCTCAGTGGCTTCAGCTCTCACTCAGAACATATCAAGGCATAATTTTCACAAACACTTCTGGTTTCCCACTTGAAATTAGATTCAAATGCCAAACAAATCATTGTTGACAATAGGATTCAACTATATTGAACACCTCATATTCTGTAGAATTTCCCCTTCTTCAGTAATGCTGGACGTGTGACGTGATAATATATTCCACATTATCAAACATTCCCAGGTTTGCATTTTGTAGAGTTCTTTCAGAGGACAGATTTTGAAGTTAGATGGGACTGGTTTCAAATCCCAGCTTTTTAGTTTCTGACCTCTCTGATGGCAACTTCCTTATCTGTAAATTCAGATTTTTAATAATCACACTTCAAGCCTACTGGACAGTGAAATCTTACATCATACTACTACAAGTTGAATATCCCTCATTTGAAATGCTTGGGACTAGAAGTTTTTCAGGCTTCAGATTTTTTTTGGAGTTTAGAATATTTGCATATGCCTAATGAAATCTCTTGGGCATGGGAACCAAGTATAAACATGAAATTTGTTCATGTTTCATATACTTCTTCTATACATAGGCTAAAGGTAATGTTATGTAATATTTTTAATCATTTTGTGCATGAAATGAAGTTGTGACTGTTTTGACTCTCATTTGTTGCATGAGGGCAGGTGTGAAATTTTCTCATGCCATCGTATGGAGCTCACACATTTTGGATTTTGGAGCATTTCGAATTTTGGATTTGCACATAGGAGTGCTCAACTTTATGGCCTGGAACATCATAGGTGATTAATTAGTAAATATAAATTCTCCTGCCTTCTTTTTTTTTTTAATTTTTTTTTAATTTTTGCATATACATGTGTTAATTAAGTTTCCACTTTTTGCCTTCACAGAATTTAAAAGGCTTAAAATTTAATAGCAATAACAATGTTTAAGATATGGACTAGAAACAAAAACCACGTAAAGAATGAATGAAGATAAATACATTCAGAAAAGAAAACAGATGATTACTGCATCGAAATATTAAGCAATATTAGTAATAATAATGCCAAGAAAGTAACGTTCACATTGTCAAATAAGACGTTATAGAGTGCTGCCTTCTTAGACAAGGATGCATGACTTGTCTTTCTAATTAGCGTGGCTACACAGGAAGATACATAGGAAATCTTGCTTATCTTTTTGATCACTGAGGTTTGTGGTTAAGGTATAACTATGCATTCTACATATTGTATGTTGCTTGAAGAATCATTTGACAGTCCTATTTCATTTTTCTTTTACCATTTTTTGTTTTTTCTTTTCTTTTTCTTTGAGACAGAGCCTCAAGCTGTCACCCTGGATAGGGTGCCGTGGCATCACAGCTCACAGCAACCTCCAATTCCTGGGCTCAAGCGAGTCTCTTGCCTCTGCCTCCCAAGTAGCTGGGACTACAGGCGCCCACCCCAACGCCTGGCCATTTTTTGGTTGCAGCCGTCATTGTTGTTTGGTGGGCCTGGGCTGGATTCGAACCTGCCAGTTCAGGTGTACGTGGCTGACGCCTTAGCCCGTTGACCCACAGGCGCCGAGCCTTTTTGTTTTTTCTTAAGAGATCGTGTCTCACGCTTTTGCTTAGGCTAGAGTACAGTGGCCGTAAACTCCTGGACTCAAGTGATGCTCCTGCCTCAGTCTCCCAGGTAACTAAAAACACATGCACACCACTGTACCTAGCTAATTTCTATTTATTTTAGAGACAGGCTCTCACTATGTTGCTCAGGCTGGCCTTGAACTCTTGGCCTTAGCTAATCCTCTCTTCAGCCTCCCAAAGTGCTAAGATTACAGGTGTGAGCCACCACACCCATCCTGAAGTTTTATTTCTTTTTTTTTGAGACAGAGCCTCAAGCTGTCACCCCAGATAGAGTGCTGTGGCATCACAGCTCACAGCAACCTCCAACTCTTGGGCTCAAGCGAGTCTCCTGCCTCTGCCTCCCAAGTGTCTGGGACTACAGGTGCCCCCCACAATGCTTGGCCATTTTTTGGTTGCAGCCATCATTGTTGTTTGGCGGGTCCAGGCTGGATTCGAACCCGCCAGCTCAGGTGTACGTGGCTGGCGCCTTAGCCCGTTGAGCCACAGGCGCTGAGCCTGAAGCTTTATTTCTTGACCGTCGTCATTGTAGCACAAGGAAGTACTTTCATATCAGGAAATGTACCATGTCCACCAGAACTACTTCACATTCTCACACAGTCTAAGAGGTGGATGGTGTTCTTAATGGGACCGAGGGTCCCTAAGTAATGTGGTGGCAGGAATTGGCTCTGCCGGGCATGTTTACCATCACACAACAGCAAACATCAAGTGCCCAGACTTTACATTCCAGAGAGGCAGCAGGTAATCTTGCAAACTCGCTCCTAGTTCTAAACTGGTCTTAATAATCTCACATTTCACTAAATAGACTCCAAGTATATGGTATCAGACTCCAGGTATATGTAGTATCAGGTTGATCACAAGTACATTAGTATAAAACTAAAATTTGGTTAAAATGTATTTTTAAGGCTATAAGTTTTCTTTATACTTAAGGTTAAATTATACTCAAAGAGAAATATTCTACAGTTATATCTTTGAAAAACCTGCTTTTGTCAATATATAGATTCCCTCTAAATCAGGGTTTTTCAACACTTTTCATCTCACAGCACACTTGAACCACAGCATGCTTAAATCATATTGATCAAAGAGTTAAAAAAGAATATACTTACTGTGCTGTGAACATCTTTTAAAAATAATCTAATGAATGATCTTTAAAATTTTTCACAGCACACCTACGTACTCAGGTTAAAAATCACTGCTCTAAATTTTAGTTATGAATGAAAGCTACTAAAATGAATTCATAAAGAATTTCTCTCACAGAGTGAATGGTCTGTATGGAATAGGTAAAGTGTAATTGTTAGGTCATTTGCTGGGAAAGCACATAGGTCTAAAAGCAGAAACTAACCTTAATCCCACAATCGGCACTCTAAGCTTTTGCTGTACTTCTTTTTTTTTTTTTCTAAATAATTTTATTAAATCATAATTGTGTACATTGGTGCAATCATAGGGCAGAATGTGCTTCATGTACAATCAGAAATATTTTGATCATACTGTTAGAGATAGCCTTCATGGCATTTTCTTGATCACTATATAAAGACATTG